>JADLZN010002316.1:100000-142500 GCA_018155175.1 Sinocyclocheilus anophthalmus | reverse complement strand
CTTAACCACTGAACACTAAAGTACATTGAGTTTTCATTGGACTTCTATTTACATATATTTGACATGTTTCAAATACATTATACAATATCTGAAGCGATAAAGTTCAGCACATATTGGATCATTAATCTCTATGGAGTAGCTATAAATCGTCATTTAAACTGATATCGTCTTGTTTATGTTTAACTTCTGGCGATTCTCGATCAATATGGTTCTCCCTGGACAGAACCCTGGACCTTAGTAATTATGTGTATTTAATACGATGACCCAACTTCAATTTCTTTCAAGTCAAGCGGAGTCAAGATTCAAGTCACATAAAACAGGATAAAAGGGTAAACATGTTAACTATTATATACTCTCTATTCGTCATGTTTAATTATTAAAAAGTGAAAGGACTCATTAGAAACATTTGATGTTTAAAAAATTTAATATTAAACAAATATTCTTCACATAAACCTTTTATTATTTCTGACCGAAGAAAATTAAATTCGTATAATGTGTGTATTGTCTGGAATTTTGTAGTTTTTTTAAATGAAGAGTTAGATTTTTAGTTTTGTTACTCGTAATTATACTGTTTCTAATGCCTCTAAATGATGCAACAATGATATACAATCTATGAGCCATAAAATGATGTATAAAATATGATTCTCAACAAAAAACACAATATGCAAACTTCTTTTTTAAATTTATATATACTGTACATAAACTGTCATTCAAAAGTTTGGGATCAGTAGATTTTTAATTAATTTTAAAGAAGTCTCTTCTGCTCATCAAAGATGCATTTATTTGATCAAAAACACAGAAATATTGTGAAATAATATTACAATTTAAAAATATCTGTTTTTTCCACTTGTGAATCTCTGTTAAACATGTAATGTATTTCTGTGATGTGCACAGCTGTATTTTCAGCATCATTACTCCAGTCTTCAGTGTCACATGATCTTCAGAAATCAGTATAATATGCTGATTTATTATTACTGTTAGAAACAGTTGTGCTGCTTAATATTTCTTTTTGGAACCTGATACTTTTTTCAGGATTCTTTGATGGATAAAACGTTAAAAAGAACAGCATTTATTCTTTTGTAACAATATACACTACTGTTCAAAAGTTTGAGGTCATAACGTTTTTTCTTTCTTTTTTTTTGAAAGAAATTAATACTTTTATTCAACAAGGATGCATTAACATTGATGCCCAGTAATAGTAAAGACTTACATTGTTAGAAAAGATTTCTATTTTGATTATATGATGTTCTTTTTAACGTTTCATTGTAAAGGTCAAAGAAAAGATGCAAATGGTCATGAAAACTCTATTCGGACACGGTGACTGCGCTGATACGAGCGAGACTGACCTGTGCTGGAGTTTCTTGCGGTTCACACACATCGCTCTCTGATATCCCTGAGCCACACACACTTTATGACGACTGCACTTCACCTTCTGACACGGATCCTTGGTGGTGTCCAGACCTGCAAAAGACCACCGTCAGACCCGGGAGAACTCAACAAGTGCATGCAAAACGCTTACAGTGTAATGAAAGATTAAATGTTTTTACATGCAGAAAACTGAAATATGAAAAATCACATTTCACTTTGGAGGACAAAGCAGCATTTGATTTTTATCTGCGGTTATTCCACATCTTTTAACAAATGGATTTTCATGAGATTTTCAGCTGTTTGTGATGCATGTGGATAAAACTCTTGAAAATTACACTGACAGAATGTGTAACTATCTTTTATTTTTAGTTAAAGTTTAACGTAATTATTTGCTTTTGTTCTTTTTATTAGATATTGGGGGGGGTTGTTGTTTTCTTCTATATATTCCTTTACTTAATTTTTTTATTTCTTTTTTTTTTTTTTTTTATAATTTTAGTACTTCAACTTCAGCTTATTTATTTAAGCAACATTTTTTAAATGTTAAAGGTCCCATGACATGCTGCTTTTTAGATGCTTTTATATAGGTCTAAGTGGTCCCTAGTGCTGTATCTGAAGTCCGAAATTCAGCCTTGCAGAATTTCAGCCACTACGAGCCAGCCCCACAGTGAGCTTTCCTTAGGATGTGCCATTTTTGTGTCTGTAGCTTTAAATGCTAATGAGGAGGAGATAGGCGGGGCAACTGCCATGCTTCGCTCGTTTGCAAGCCATGATGTCTCAAGGAAAAAAAAATATTGCGCTCGCCTCGCACGGTAGTAGATCATTTTCTCATGGGCGGGCCAAATTCTCATAAAGTGACATTTTCATGCCATGGGACCTTTAAATTGTTTATTTAATATGATATTTATTGTCATTTCTTTGGATGGAGGGTTTCTTTTTTAAATATAATTTATTAAAAAATTTATTATTAATATTTTTTTAAAGTATTAATAAAAAATTATTATTTTAATAATACATGGAGTTTACTTTAATTTATTTATTTTTATCTAGCTATCGTCTACTATCTATCTATCTATCTGTCCGTCTGTCTGTCTGTCTGTCTGTCTATCTGTCCGTCCATCATCTATCCATCTATCTATCTACCTGTCTGTGTGTCTGTCTGTCTGTCTACCTGTCTGTCTGTCCGTCCATCCATCCATCCACCCATCTATCTACCTATCGTCCCGTCGTCATCCGGTCTGTCCATCTATCTATCTACCGTCTTTGTGTCTGTCTGTCTGTCTACCTGTCTGTCTGTCTGTCTGTCTATCTATCTATCTATCATCTATCTCTCTCTCTCTCTCTATTTATCCATCTATCCATCTATCTATCTACCTGTCTGTGTGTCTGTCTGTCTGTCTACCTGTCTGTCTGTCCGTCTGTCCATCCATCTATCCATCTATCTACCTATCTGTCCGTCCGTCCATCCGTCTGTCCATCTATCTATCTACCTGTCTGTGTGTCTGTCTGTCTGTCTACCTGTCTGTCTGTCCGTCCATCCATCCATCCATCTATCTGTCACAGTCTTCAGCGGGCCACCAGATGACTGTGTTCTGGGAGCACATGGCTTGTGTTGTGTGTGTCTGTTGCCATGTGCTCTCTCCTGTCTATTGTCTTGCCCCTCCCATCTTGTTACCTCGTTATTGTTTTAGTTGCTCCACCTGTGTCTCCCTCGTTAGCCTCCTCGTTTGGTTTCCTATTTATTTTCCTTGTGTCTGTCATCCTGTGCTGATCCGTCATTTCTCATTGTGTGTGTTTCATGTCTGCATGTGGTGCAGCTTTAGGCCTGGCTGTCTGTTTTTCCCCCTCGGGGTGGTTTGAGTTTGTTTTTGTTTCATTTTTATTATTAAAATAAATAACCATTTCTCCTGCAATTGAGTCCTCGCTTCATCTCCCCGCACGCACCATGACAGAACGGATCAGCCAACATGGGGACTCAGCGGAGAATGGGCTCACACCGCCTACCGGTCTCTACTCTCTCTAGCCCCCTCTACCAGCGCATGCTCCAGCTGGAGACCCTGAGCTCCCTCCGCCAATGAGGGACCGAGCTGAGGGAGTTTGCCATGGAGTTCAGGAATGCGGCAGAGGGGCTGGGCTATAATGACTCGGCGCTGAAGGACTTATTAAATTATGCCCTGGATGAGCCCATTAGCCCCTGGAGCATGCTAGGATGCAGTCATGTATCTTTTGAGGGGTTTGTGGAGTTCCTGGCACGTTCTTCAGCTAAGGGGGCTGCAGCGCCTCCCGTGATGGCCGAGGGGTTGCGGCGCCTCCAGAGGCGGCAGACGAAGCTGCAGTGCCACCCTCTCGGAAACGAAGGAGGAGGAGGAGGAAGGCGGCTTCTTCCTTCCGTCCTTCAGGCCGTGCCGGCCCCGCCCAGGCTCCTTGCCCTGCCGGCGCCACCCAAGCTCCTTTCCCTGCCGGCGCCGCCCAAGCTCGAGCTTCACGCCCTACCGGCGCCGCCCAAGCTCGAGCTTCACGCCCTGTCGGCTCCACCCAAGCTCAAGCCTCTCTGTCAGCTTCTACCCCAGCTACTTGCCCCTGCCGGCTTCCTCCTTGAGGCAGGCTCCGCTCTTGCTGTCGGCCCCGCCCTGGCCGCCTGCCCTGCCGGCCCCGCCTTGGCACCCTGGTTTACCTCTATCCCTAGGGCCTCTTCCACTACACGAACAACACCACACATCTGGATTTTCTCACCACACAACTCCACTAAGACAGAACAACACCACACAGAAACATCCATTCCCGAGAGAAAACACAGAGAAAACATGCTTTCATACAAATATCAGCAATGACACCATGATTATTATTCACTGATAAACAAACCGTGAACCTGACAGGATATTTCTGCTCCATTCTGCAGAATATAATTATAATTATATATGGAAGCAGGACATTACTTTAAAGGTGACATATCATAAAAATCTGACTTTTCCAGGTTGTAAGTGCTATAATCAGGTCCCCTACCAACCAAGCAAACGTGAAAAAGATGAACCCAGTCACTTTGTTTCGGGAAGCCTTTTTCTGCAAACGTCTGAGAAAACCAGCGCGTCTGATTTCACTCACTTGGTGACGTGGCAAAGGGATCTCATTATAATATTACCGCCCTTAATCTGTAAGTTTCCACCCATGGCACCGTCATTTTGATTTCGCAAGCAACAACGGTGTACCAATTCTAAAAACGCCATGGAAAATCTAGCCGAACCATGCTAACTGTTCTGTCTTTGGCTGCACAGACTAGCACAGAACACTGTTTAGAGTCCCAGACTCAGAGGAGACGAGAGCAGTGGATTTATATTTTTATTTACTGTATATTGCTGCTGCCGCACAGATAAATATACATGTGATGGTAATTTCCCAGCTGGTTTACCTTCAACAAACATAACCCCACCACTGTTTTGTAACTCATCTGTGTTTTTACATACGTGTGTGAATGAGACCTCGTTTAAGAATAGGTGCTTCACAAATGCTGTGTACAGAACTAAGCCGCTTTCTTTCCCTCTTCCTGGATTCCTGTGCGTGTGCTCTTAGATGTGTGCGCTATCCTCTCAGAAAACCTATACTCAAAGTTAAACCATTGGTTAAAACGCATGCTTTCCGCACGATAAAAAAACAAATGATATCCCCAAGAACCCACACGATTTTTTCAACATGTGGAGCTTAAGCCGCAGCTCTATTCTGGAACAATGGAGGCGGTCTGAAAGCCACAAACTCATTTACCATTTGCCTTATAAAGACACGGGGGCCCACGAAAAAACAAACGAGGTTTTCGTTTCTTGCTTCTTCCTTCTGCTAAGACTAGCTTTCCCCCAAAACTAACTCTCCAGGCCACTCAAAAGAGGCGGCATTTTCAGAATGATATAATAAATTATCTGTGGGATATTTTGATCTGAAACTTCACAGACAAGACACGTTCGAAGGGAAAACACAAAAAAACAGAAACACAAAAACAAAAGGAAAAGAACGCAGAAGGACTTTATTACATATTGTAAAAGTAGGGGCAATAATAGGTATTTCTCCGTTTTAAGTACATTGGAACGTAAATAACTATGCTAGTATAAAAACCGAGCATTAATACAAGGGTTTCCACATCTGTTACTAATTAAGTTTCAATTACATTTTCAGAGTTTGGTGATTCTACTGGATGAAAAAACAAATCCAATATGGATAAATTATTGACGGATGTATAACTAACTACTAAATACAACTACCATTAACCCTAAGTTTTAATTTCATGTGTTTTGTATGTGCTTTTTTGTCTTTATTAGTTGTAATAGTGATAGTTGGCTTTTAATTTACTACTCACTTTATTATGATATACTAATTCATACTTGTAAGCCTGTATAACGTTAAGCCACTAATTTTTATATTATTTTAGTTTTATTGGTTTTAGCAACTTCTCTAAACCAAGAGACACCTTTTTTTATTTTTTTAGAGTTTTTAAGTTTAAGCTTTTCATCTAAGTTTAGATTTTTAATTTACTTTAAAATTGGAACACTGTGTATTAACATATTAAATAAAACGATTTTAATACATGGAGTTATTTATTACTTTTTATTTTACTATAATTGTATTATAATTTTATTGTAATTATTTATCCACCTAAACTTTATATCTGGGATTTCGTAAACTTTACTATTTACTAAAAATTATTTAATGGACAATACATTCATATACAGATGATGAAACATTTTCCAGCTGAAATATATACAATATTACATATATATTGACTACAGAAAATGTATGACTTCATATGTCACAATTTTAAAATTGCACATTTTGCATGATTGTGAAACCCTGACATGCACATTACCGTACTGCGATGTGATGATATGTTCGTGCTGTTGGGGTTTATATTATGATAATGACCGTCTGACTGTACATTCACATCAGCACACACACAGCACTGTCTCTGTGAGTTATTGTTACGCTCAAACCCTGTGAGGTGAGTAATGCCTGTGATTTCTGTGTGACCGTATGCAGGCCATCACATCTCTCCCTCCACACCTCGGAGCTGCGCTGGAGGTGTTTCCATGGAAACATGAGCGCGCTGCAATTCCTGCACTATGATATGATTCGTAGCACACTTACCAGCTTCATAAATTTATGAGAGCAGCCGCACCGAGAGCCACAGAGAAAGAGGTGTAACGTGTCGAAGGGGTTTAATTTAACGCAGGACTCTCGCTGTATCCGTCCACATTTACTCATATTTTTTGGCGTTTTTATTACATTCTGATTCCTAAAGGCTCCCAATGACAACTAGAGATGTTTAGATCTTCATATCCCAAGGTAAAGAGTAGGGATGTAACGATTAACTGCCAGCCGGTTGAAAATCGATTTAAATATGTGACGATTCAAATCGGTTGAGATGCTAAACAAATCGCGATTCAGTTAGGGTTAGCTGTTTATATAAATGTATGTCTGAGGGGAACTTACTGTCTTTCGATGGTATTTTTTCTTTTCCTCTTGCCTCTGTATAAAGCATATTGCTGGTCGTAAGCGCAGCGCTGCTTTGTTTACAGCGGTAACCAAGGAAACACTGTATCATTGCTGTCGTAAGCCACGCTGCTTTGCTTTTACAGCGGTAACCAAGGAAACACTGTATCATTGCTGTTCATAAGCGCAGCTCTGCTTTGTTTACAGCGGTAACCAAGGAAACACTGTATCATTGCTGGTCGTAAGCACAGCGCTGCTTTGTTTACAGCGGTAACCAAGGAAACACTGTATCATTGCTGTTCGTAAGCGCAGCGCTGCTTTGTTTACAGCGGTAACCAAGGAAACACTGTATCATTGCTGTTCGTAAGCGCAGCGCTGCTTTGTTTACAGCGGTAACCATGGAAACACTGTATCTTTCTGGTGTCGTAAGCGCAGCGCGCTTTGTTTACAGCGGTAACCTATGGACAACTCTGTATCATTGCTGTTCATAAGTGCAGAGCTGCTTTGTTTACAGCGGTAACCATGGAAACACTGTATCATTGCTGTTCATAAGTGCGGCTCTGCTTTGTTTACAGTGGTAACCGAGGAAACGCTGTATCATTGCGGTTCATAAGCGCAGCGCTGCTTGTTTACAGCGGTAACCAAGGAACACTGTATCATTGCTGTTCGTAAGCGCAGCTCTGCTTTTGTTTACAGCGGTAACCAAGGAAACACTATCATTGCTGTTCATAAGTGCAGCGTTGCTTTGTTTACAGCGGAAACCAGGAAACACTGTATCATTGCTGTTCATAGCGCAGCGCTGCTTTGTTTACAGCGGAAACCAAGGGAACGCTTTAAGCGCCACCTGCTGGCAGAGAGTGGATCTGCGTCTCGTTCAGCTCGTCTGCTGTTTCTGTTTCATGCAGATATTTTTTATGCATAGTTTCAAAAAACTGAAGTCAAATCATTTTGTTTTTGCTTCAAATTTCGAAATGATTCAATTTAATTTAGATTAAAAACTGCTCGTGTTGCATGTATGCAGCATCTTTGTTTGGATCGTGATTAAAATGCAGTGGTTGCCTCTAATTTTAAATGGAAAGAGCACAGACAAAGCCTTAGTTTGGTGGGGCTCGTATTAAATAAAATACAAAATAACTGTTTGTTATTTACATTTTACATTATAATTTACATTTTGTCATTCATGCTTTTGATCCAAAGCGACTACAAGGAGTCGCACAGACGCCATCAGGGGGATACCAACAAAAGAGCAATCATTACAAGTGCCTATATTAGATATTATATATTGTTATATTTCATTTCACAAGAAACCGTACAGTATTTTGGTCCAAGCAATAATAATATGACATCATTTAATTTACTAATTTTGTCTTAAATCTCTTTTGTAAAAAAAAATCGTGAATCGATCGAATCGTGAGTTGAGTGAAATCAGTTAGCATCCCTATGTAAATAGTTGAGGGTTTATGTTGCACAACCTGTTGGCTGCTTAAAGGGATAGTTCACCCAAAGATGAAATTCTGTCAGTAAAAAAATACTGTTTACGCCCCACCGTCATGTCGTTCCAAACCCGTAAGACCGGTGCTGGGGTTCATCGGGTTTCGGACACATTAAGATATTTGCTGATGATCCAGAGTCTCTCTGACGCCTCCATAGACAGCCTGGCCGCAACTAAAGTTCCAGTGGTGCCTTAGGCGAAACTTAGTGGAGATGCACATCGGTATAATAGTCCATGTGACATCACGGGTTCAACCACAATTTTGCAAAGCTACAAGAATACTTTTTGTGCGCAAAGAAAATTAAAATAACGACTTTATTCAACAATTGTGGAGAGTATTACGACGCATGCGCTTGCTTCCGCTTCATGTAAACAGAGCTTTCGGATTTCATTAAAAATACCTCAATTTGTGTTCCGAAGCTGAACGAAGTCGGGTTTGGAACGACGTGAGGGTGAGTAATTAATGACACAATTTTCATTTTTGGGTGAAATATCCCTTTAAAACTAGAGCTGTAACACGATTAACATGTTAATTTGGAAAGAGTAATGTGTTAAAATGATTAAGGCATTTAAGGCACTGCCCTGTCAATGATTCGTTACTGAATGAATCCACGGTTTTGACCGAATCAAGGGAATCAATGACTTAAAGACTCGTTTCTAAACATAGTCACTGGCTGAAGTGAACTGCTGTTTTTGTCATTCCTCTGAAGAAGATTTAATTTATTTGTTTTTGGCAATGCACCTATACAGAAAAAATGTGGTCAGATTTTTTCATGTTTATTCAATCTTATTTTGAAAGTGACTTTTCTTTTTGTTTTAAAGATGCTTTCTTTGGATTATTTGAATACTCAAAAGAGAATATAGGGAAATATTACATTGTTAATTTGTGTTTGCTGTTGGCTAAATTTCACATTCACATTGAACAAACTGAGTGAGCCAATGATTCAGTGACTCATTCATAATAACAGTCACTTGCTTTGTTTCTGAATGAATCAGTTCTTTAAACGAACAAATCAAGTGAGCTAATGATTCAGTGACTCATTCATAAATACACTCACTTGCTTCATTTCTGATTAAATCAAGTGTTTGAATGAATCGAGTGAGCAAATGATTCAGTGACTCATTCATAAATAGAGTCACTTGCTTCATTTCTGAATAAATCAAGTGTTTGAATGAATCGAGTGAGCAAATGATTCAGTGACTCATTAAAATACCCTCACCTTTAGCAATCATTTCTGACTAATCAAATTGTTTGAATGATGAATCGAGTGAGGCAAATGATTTCCGTGACTCATTCATAAAGACAGTCACTTGCTTCGTTTCTGAATGAATCGGCCATTTGAATGAATCGGTTGAATTAATGATTCAATGACTCACTCATTAAGACAGTGACTCACTGCCTCCTAATGGCATTTTTTGGTTACATATTTAGAGAATCATTTCATATTTCAACATATTTCATCATATTTAATGATTTGTTTTTTTTAAACATTAATACCCATTTTATTATCTTTATTTATGAATGCTGAATCAAAAAACCTTTTTAAAGCTACTCTTAAAATGGGTATTCAATGCTTTATTCAACACAACAATGACTTTAAATGATCTTTTGGTGTAATTTATTTTTATTTTTTTTTAATCAATGCGCAATTCATTTGAATAATTAATCAGCACACAAGGTAAACATTTTAATTGCTTGGCAGCTCTAGCTGAAACAATACTACAGTGAAAATTCACACTAGAGCCAACTATAAATCAGTTCATTTGACCAAAGGGAGCTGCTGAATTAAATTATGCAAAGCCGCTCCTGTAAAAACCTCAAGATCCTGTTTTTACCCTTTTTAATCTGCGCTCTCAAACAAAAGCCCACGATCTGATGTGTGTTGAGTCCCGCTGGCCCTGTAATTACTGCCACATTAGATAGGATTTCAGACAGTAATGCAGAATTGTCTGCAGGTCGTGAAGTCAATATGACAACACTAGTTTAGAGTCAGACAGACACATTCTCCAATAACAGAGCTTTTAGGAATTCAATACAGGCATGAAATATTCACTAAGCAGACGCGAGCGTGACAGACTACACGCGTGTTCAAACAGAGCAGACGAATCCAAATGTCTGGGGATAAATATGAAAAATGCAGCCACCAGAACACAAGAGAACTACAAAGACGTATGCCGTATTTACAGGATGAGGCGGTTCAATTTGAGTAAAAAGAGTTCAATTTCACATTCACAAACAAAAGTTTACTGGCTCTAAACCTCTCTTTTCTTTATTCAAAGTGGACTTAGGCAAGTATATGCAAACTATCCAACGTTCTGTTCATTTGAAAGCATTGAAACTGTATCTTTATATTCGTCCTCTGTGTCTTCTTGAGATGTAATAGTATTATGGGGGGGGGGGTTTTCCTGGCAATAAGTCTGTATATTTTTTTTGTCTTTCTTTTATTTTGTCTTTATGTTTATAATTGTATTGTCTTAATTGTATGATGTACTATGTAATAAAAAAAAAAAAACAACAGTCTCTGGCTAGTGGTTGAATGAATCAGAGATCCTTTTGAAATGATCGGTGAGCCAATGATTCAGTGACTCATTCATAAAGACAGTAACTGGCTTAGTTTCTAAATGAATCAGCCGTTTTGAGGCAATGAATCTATCTAGTGTTCAATGATCAGTGACCATCATAAAGAACAGTAACTGGCTTTAGTTCAAATGAATCCGCGGTTTTAAATGAATCGAGTGAGTCAATGATTCAGTGACTCATTCATAAAGACAGTAACTGGCTTAGTTTCTAAATGAATCAGCCGTTTGAATGAATCGAGTGAGCCAATGATTCAGTGACTCATTCATAAAGACAGTCACTTGCTTTGTTTCTGAATGAATCAGCCGTTTGAACGAATCAAGTGAATCAATGATTCAGTGACTCATTCATAAAGAGAGTCACTTGCTTTATTTCTGAATGAATCACCCGTTTGAATGAATCGAGTGAGCCAATGATTCAGTGACTCATTCATAAAGATGTTTACATTTGAGTAAAAAGTTTTTTTTGGGTCAAAAAGGCAAAGTGCAAACCATGCTAATCATCACAAAAGCATCAACGGTCTGCATTTATACATCTATAATTTTTTACTGAGTGAAAACTGTTTCAAAATGTTTTTTTCAGTGCACATTAAAAGCCCATGGTCGTGACCTTTAATTCTTTTTCTATATCATGATGGACAGATTGATGTTACGAGCAGAAGAATAAATGCATTTATGAGTGAAGACGGATTATATTTGTGTAAAAATGGAAATACAGTCAGAGCGCTTCGGTCGCACACTGAGCAGATTTATCCTGAAATATATACAGTACATATATTTACATTAAGAAATACATAGAGTTGATTAGATTTTGAGTTGGCTCTGGACAGGGTTATTATAGTTAGAGTAAATTAAAACAAACAAACAAAAAATAAACATTAACTGAAATAATATAAAATATCTATAATATATAAAGTACCTTTTATCATTAACTTGCTGTGTTAAAAACTGAAAACTGCATTGAAACTGAAATAAAAAATGTATAAAAACTATATAGACATATTAAAAAAAGACATGATATTTTTATGGTAATGCCTCCTAATTAAATAAAATAAAATAAAATAACCTTTGATTAAAATAAAAAGCTTATTTTTAGTACCATCAAGAACTGTTTTTGCATTGTAATATTTTCATGACAATTTTCTCATTGTAATGTGAATTAATTTTAATTTTTAAAAAAACAACAACTAACGATTTTAGTATTATTTTGGTTTGAATCAGCTTAAAGGCATTACAAAAAACTACAGTGTGTAAAAAATATTATTTAATACATATTATTATACAACTAAAAAAAAAATAATTTTTTTATAATCTAAGATTATTTAGGCTTCATTTTCTCTGAGTAAAATATTTCTTCTTATTTTATATAATATTTCTTATTTTTTTCATTGGTTCTGATGTGACGTGTTTTGAGATTTTATAAGCGAAGAGTATGTTGCGTTACTCACTTTCATCCGAAGCCTGTGGACCTTCCAGTGTACGGATGTAGTCATCCTGATGAGAAACACCAGAGAGAAATCATTATATAATCACATGCGTGACGTAAAATAAAACACACTCAAAGAGGTATTTTATCCTGATCGAGACCAAATAGTTCAAATGTTGCTTTGTTATACACAATATTTACTCAAAATTCTGTTAAAATGGTAAACCAGAGGATTATAGATGTTTGATTAGTGTTATTGGTTTGAACATATACTGCTGTTGAATGGCAGTAAACCAGATTGTTAATGAGTCGGGCCCCTGAGGGCCTCCGGAGAAACACAGACATCACACAGAAACAAACCTCCACTTCCTTCAGCAGCGCGAGGCCGGCGGAAAGCAGGAATGAAGAGAGAGAGAGAAAATTAAATGTAAACTTAGAAACACATGAAAGAGGACAGCTCCGCACTTTGCTTTAATTGTCATCTATTAATATGATCTGGGTGAATATGAGCCGAGGGATTTAAGGACTGCCAGAGCAATTTATAGTGTTTCGTTTTTTGGCAATAATAAATGTGTCCCTGCAGCACAAAAGCAGTGTTAAGTCATCCATACATCAATGGAAGATTATTTATTCAGCTTTCAGATGATGCATACATCTCAATTTTGAAAAATTGGCACTTATGACTGCTTTTGTGCTCCAGGGTCATGTATTATATCTAAAAGCTCATGTACAAGCAACATAAAAAAAAAACGGAAAAAAGATCTTCAACTTTGCGTCTCTGTTCATCTGCAACTCTGAAGTCAAAATCAAATCAAATAAATATCAAAACTTACAATATTTCAAGGAATAGTTCAATCAAAAAACATTCTGTCAGTATTTACTCATTATTATATCCTCTCTGTTCATCTGCCTCTTTGTGGAACTGCATTTGCAAAATGAAATAAAATAAAATAAAAACAATATAAAATGTTACAATATTTTAAAGAACCACTCGATCAAAAAGTAACATTTTGTCATTATATACTAATATCCTCATGTTATTATATTGCTATTATTTATTATATCTTTGTTATTTATTTATTTTACTGTGAAACAATACAAAAGGCAAATGTTTGAAGACTCTTAATGCAGATTTTTTTTATCTCAATCAATGACCATTTCAAGCTACAAAACACATTTTAAAAGTATTGTAACTGTAGTCAGAGCTGCAGAAGAGCAGATTTTCAGCAAAAAGTGAAATTAATCATTTGTTTAGTGGTTGATATTGATGTGGAAAAATGGTAACAGGAAAAAAATAAACACAAAATAATAGATAATATACGTTCTCAGTCCCGCTGTAGATGCTCAGGGTTTTTCTCATGCGTGAAAACTGTGATCGTGTAAGACGATGAATCAGAAGCTGAAGAGCGAACAGAGAACGTGTCTTCAGACACAAAGAGACTGACAGCAGCTCAGCTTCTCATTATAATGTTGTCGAGCTCCTGGAGCGAATCCGACTGGGAAGCTCAGCTGAAATTTAGTTCCAATGAAATTTGCATGCTTCACGCTTCACATGCATACTAAACCACATCCACATTCTGCCAACACAATCAATCTGTGATTCTGTAGCGCTTAGGAGCCGCACTGTTCAATTAGATGCAGACAAAGCCCTGGAGAATGAACATAACGCAAAACAAACCAAAAACAGACAGATTGACACTAGTGCTCGATCAATATGTGGTTTGCAATGGCTGCTGACAGATTGAAGGGGGGTAAGGCTCCAGAGAGGTGTCTCAGCAACAAGCCCGTGCGCAAACATCGGCTGAAGTAAAACGAACAAGGTTGGAGTTGCTGCTGGTAGATGCTAAAACCGTCCATCATTCTCTGGTGAATAAAGCGCTGACAGTTTGTGATTCATTACACAAGCATTCGCAAAGAACGGCATAAGTTTATTCTGGCCAAAATAATTTTTTGCAAGCAACATATTATATTTTATAAAAGATTATAGTGCGATGATGGAAATAGGACATTGCACAATATTCAGTATCGTATTATAGGTATATACTATATAATAGATATATTACAAACCAAAGCACACACATCGAGCAGATAATGATAGGAAGGATATCTGTATCTTAGACACAACAACACACACTATGAGATACCAGACACAAAGCACATTATTGTATATAATAGGTTGTACTAATGATATTATACTTACACAACACCAAGCAATCCATACATATCAAGCATATGCACAGTTTGTTACCATAAATAGAACTGAATAAGCGTAAAGGGATGGCGTATGATCCATAGAAAAGCATTGTCATTGATTTTATTTAATACTGTTCTTTTCAAAATGCATGTATTTACTTGTTTAGAATCAGCACAAATCTGTTCAATAAATATATATTTTTATAAATGTTTTAAAAAATGAACCGCTTTAAAAAGATCGTCTAGCTGTTAACAAACTATATTCAATTAAAATAAAATTATATGAACAAACTGGATGAGTTGCGGAGTAAACATATAAACCTGATTAGTGTGAATTTTAACCACATCAGTTATTAGTGCTATTACAGAAATCTATTGCAATATGCATGACAAATATGCATGTTTATTATTGTGTTTGGATTAAAACTGTGTAATCCAAATAGATGGAAGCATAATATTCAATGCAACTACATACATCTAAATGTTTGTTGTTTTTCAGAGAGTCCCAAGCAGAGGGTTTGAAACTTAAAAAACGGAATGATCTGTTTAAATGGGTGGGATTTCCTCGTTGATGATCACTTTTGTTGTGGTTTCATTCCCAGAGAAAATCATATTTTCATCGCAGCTTTTGCGTGATTAGCTCTGCGCTCTGCTCCGACATCAAGTGAGTCTAACACAGACAGCATCCTAAATCAATTACAACCTCAGAAGTCAAGCACATACGAGGGGCGTGACAAACATCACTAAGGAATTGAACCGCCCTATGGGTAGGCAGTATTAATAAGCAGCTAGCTAAAGTAGGTAGACCTCGTCCTCCACTTTTATAGAGCATTTTGCAATGCATTACAATTTACATCAGTGTTATTTTAGTATTACCGAGACGCTATTATAGTTTGTATTCATATTTTGAATCACTTTTTATTTTCCATTTTCATTTCAATTTTAGTTATTTTTTGTGTGTCATTTTCAGTAGTTTTTTGTCTATATAGCTTTCAAGTTCAACTAAATTAAAATGAGATACTGCCCTGGCAAAATATTTTTTTTCAGTTAAGATTTATCATTTATTTCGAGTAACGAAAATTTTTTCATTTTAGATTCGTATTTTATTTTTTAATTTGTTAATTTTAGGTTTAATTTTTTATTAGTATTTTATTTTAGGTTTTAATTTCAGTTTTAGTTAACCATAATAACCCTGTTTTACATTTATGCATTTGGCAGACGCTTTTATCCAAAATGAATTTTATTGCATGCATTCCCTGGGAACTGAACCCACGACCTTGGTGTTGCAAGCACCATGATCTACTGCTTGAAGCTACAGGAATGCAATGCACAAGCTTACATGTGACGCTGCCTTAGAATTTGACCGAAATAAGTCTAAAAAAATCAGAGTTTGGCCAAATTCTAAAGCAACATCACAGGCATGCTTTAATGCACTTTAACAAAAAGTTGAAAATAATCTTTTGGAACAGCCTCAGTGTCCTGACATGCTTTAAAATGCTGTCTATATAGGGCGGCACACTGTGTTTTAGAACAGAGTATAAGTGTGCATTGCATCCCTTTCTCAAACACTGTCACAACTGCCACTGCAGAGTTTTTCCCTCACTTTACCCATCTCTATTTTCTTTCTCTATGCGCTCTCGCCCATTTACTGACAGACACGGCCAGAGAAATAAAAGACCTGCCGCCGCATCCTGTCAGAAATGCATTAAGGCTCTTCCCAAACTGCGGTTTCAAATCAGTCCAGCCATACGAGCACCATGAAACTGGACATTTTCTTCAGTCGAGCGCGTGTTTGACTCCTCCCGGGCAGAATCCATACAACCTCTAGCCTGCAGCTCTTATCATGTGGCCAGAATAAATCGACATCACAGTCTGAAGCTGCCAGCTGCACTTTTAGATTCGCTCCACAGGAACAAGAGACTAGAAAACCAACTACAGTCACTGTGCAGAAGATCCTGCTGATGTACTGCAGATCATCATCACCATTCACATACAGTCTGAACCAGGAATAATCAGTTAGCAAGAGCAACTATGACATTTCACTACATTCACAGGGTGGATTTTTCCCTGGCTCCCACTTACTGTATAATGTTTGTCAGGGTTTCAAGCCCCAAAAACACGAATCTTCACATTTTACACAAAATAGGATTAAAATGCAAAAATGCAAAAGATCAAAACTACACGCCACTCACAGAACTAAACATAATCATGTAATCAGGCAATCATACGACATACAAATATATATACAAAGTTGTTCTGCCACGTTAACCCAAAAATCTAAACAGAAAAAAATTTATGTAAAAAAATAGATATTAGTGCTGTCAATCGATTTAAAAAAAATAATAAATCGCATTCTTCTTAAATTAATCACGATTAATCCCACCTAGAAAATCATTTATATTGCATTAACTTTTAAATACACTTTCATATCGCAATAGCTTCGCATTCAATCTTCAAATTAATGTACAAACATAAAGACAGTATATTAATGGCATCTCTCTATACCATATCACTGATACCTATACTACTGATGTCTCTATGAAATTGTAATATTTAACCATTGACTTTAGCCATTCAACGTTACAGTATAACTGAGAGCTATTAATTGGAACATTTATTAGACTTTAAAAAATAACAACTTCTAATTAATGTTACACTGTCAGATATGCAAAAGAAATGTATCGTATCTCTTGCTCTGGCTACTGTGTATAGACCGCTGTGTATAGATTTCCTAAAAGAATCTGCAGATTTCCTCTCAGACCTATTGGTTACTGTTGATAAAGCGCTAATTGTCGGAGATTTCAACATTCACGTTGATAATACAAGTACAAGTGATGCATTAGGACTTGCGTTTACTGACCTAATAAACTCTTTTGGAGTCAAGCAAAGCATCACCGGTCCCACTCATCATTTTAATCATACGCTAGATTTAATTATATCGCATTAATTGATCTTACTGATAAACAGGGTGCGAATTATGGGGGGGTCTGACCCCCCTAAAGAAGGCTTGATCCCCCCTAATGGATGTCAAAACTAGACGTAGGGGGGGGTCGGATAGAAAGTAGGCTAGCCTACGCATAATTGTAAATATTAATATGTATTTCTATAGCTCTGACTGATTTAAAAAATGTAATTTTGGCAGCCCCTGAAATGGGTTGTACTGACATACCTGAGCGGTTGAAGAATATGCTACAGCGCTCATTCAAAGACGTGCATTTATTGCTTGGACGGAGCAAGAACACCTGAAATGCATGTGCAGATTCAGTCGAGAGATAAAGTTTACTCTCTTCAACTTAATGCTGTTGAATTGAATTTATGGGGAAAACCATTTGCTAAAATAACCACAACATTAACAGCAACGCTAAAATACAAGCGTGTGGTAATGTTATTCAGACGCACATGAAAGCTGCATGTGTTACTATAACAAACACTGCGTGTTTTCTTTCAGAATCATCATTGGCGTTTAGAAAGACAAAAATAGGTTACATAAAAGTTTTTTACCTACAGTAAAAATGAAGATAAGGTGTGAATAATTACATTTTAGACACATTGTCAGTAATTTCGCCAAGAAAAATAAGGAGAACTGTTGTGCGTCTCTGATCAACACACAGAATTCACGTTTTTGAACGAATCGAGTGAGTCAGTGATTCAGTGACTCATTCATAAAGACAGTCACATGCTTCGTTTCTGAATGAATCAGCCGTTTGAACGAATCGATTGAATGAATGACTGAATCATTCACTTATTAAGACAGGGATTTGTCTCCACCTACTGGCGCTTTTAGTTTTATATTTAGAGTATGCGTGGAAAAGCAGTATGTCCAGCTATAGACAGGCTCTAAAAGCTGCCAGGGCCGAGCATATCCACAAACTCATAGAAAATAACCAAAACAATCCTAGGTTTTTATTTAGCACAGTGGCTAGATTAACAAATAACCAGACGCCACCCGATCTAAATATCCCTCACAGTTTAATAGTAATGGAGAGCGAAGGTGCGAGCAGCACAAATGACGCGAATATTGAGGGAAAGATGGATGGTTTTCAAGCTAAAGCAAAGTAATAGACCATTCTTAAACCGAGAAGGTGAACAGTGGGTTCTTGTGGGGAAAAAACATGCAAGCGCCGTCAAGACCAGCACGTTTATGTTTACTTCTTTTGTTTTCATTTTGAAAAGCTTGTTATCTTTGCTGTTTACCTCACCTTACGCTACGGAGGCTCTCGTTTATATTATATAAAACGAATGTGGCGTATGCCATGCCGTAGTTTATTGTTTTTGTTAATAAACATTCTGTAAGTGAGTTTTTCATTGTAGTCGTACGGTTTTATTGCGGTTGTGGCTTTTTAATAAGAATAAACAATGAACCCATCTTTTGTTTCAGTCTTAAAAAAGTGGAAGGTGTGTAGATTGGTAGCATGTAACAAAACAGGACAATTATGTTTTCTTGTAAACGTGACACAGATAACAAATGTACATTCATGTTTTTAGCAGATGCTTTTATCCAAAGCACTTACAAATGAGGACAAGGACGCACTCAAAATGAACAAGAGAGCAATGATTGCAAGTGCTAAGACAAGTCTCAGTTAGCGTAACGCAGTACATGTAGCAAGGTTGTTGTTTGATGATATAATAAGTAAAAAGAAACAGATAGAATAGAAAAAGAATAGAGCAAGTAGTCTTAAAGCTTTTTTTTTGCCCACCAACAAACATGCTCATTAAATTTAAGAACTTTTTCCGTCATAATGCACCACTAATTTAACACTTCGACCAATGCAAATGCTAGAGATGCTAAAAACAATGTTTATGGGTATTTTCACATGGTTTTTTTTTTCCTATCCGAGAGTCAAGACATGTGTGACCCTGGACCACAAAACCAGTCTGAAGTGTCAATTTTTCAAAATTGAGATTTATACATCATCTGAAGCTGAATAAAAAAGCTTTACATTGATGTATGGTTTGTTAAGATAGGACAATATTTGGCAGAGATACAACTATTTGAAACTCGTAATCTGAGGGTGCAAAAAATTAAATATTGAGAAAATCGCCTTTAAAAATTGTCCAAATGAAGTTCTTAGCAACGCACATTACTAATCAAAAATTAAGTTAATATATTTACAGTAGGACATTTACAAAATATCTTCATGGAACATGATCTTTACTTAATATCCTAATGATTTTTGGCATAAAAGAAAAATGTATAATTTTGGCCCATACAATGTATTTTTGGCTATAAGACTTAAGACTGGTTTTGTGCTCCAGGGTCACATATCACAAAGGAGCGACCAGTGGGAAGAATGCGTCTGGAGCCCTGCACTGGCTCTGCTTGTCCAACACTCTCCCTTCAATGACTGTAGAACAAACATCAAACTATATCATTTAAATGAGAACAAAGACTTGCTCTAAAACATTTTTATTTCAAAGGCACTGAAGCAGCCTCATCCTGAGGGTAACGTGTCTTTACCTCTAACACATAAAACACAAAGACTTCCTGAACCCGCTGCGTCAGAGAAGACCTGAATTTAAAAGACTTCGAGGAGAACGGTAGAAGCGCTCTGTTATTAGGTTTGATATTCTGAAGCCACGCGCTCACATCAGGCGTGATTTACGATTCTTCAAAAGACACAATACCTGGAGATCCGTCTGTGTCTCACAACTTCAGTCTGAGATCATATCACCGCCTTAAATTATTCCCAGCTATCTGAAAGCCGATCTGACGCCCGAGAAGGGTTTCAAATGAAGACTTTCAGATCTGAACGCTACACAAAATGCTTCACCGCATGAGACCGCGGTTACACACTGCTCACAAAAACCCACAAGAAAGGCTTTCACTGTCAAAAGAACAGCGGCTCGCTCCAGTGAAAAGACTGTGAAATAATCCACCACATGTTGACATTCTATCAGATCTGACAAAAAAAAACTCCTTTACTCGGAGATGTGAATGTCTTGCTACAAGTCTGTTTAAAGTAAGTTAAACTACTGACATGTTTATATCCCCCTACCTGAATAACAACACTGTTTTAACGGCAAGAATACTGAGGTTTGCAACCAACTTGCTGAAAATATATTCATCTTCGGGCCTTCTAAAATCAGGACAGAGTACAGAAGTTATTAAAGCGTCAAGGCGAACGTCACTTGGAGGAGAAAATGATCAGACTGCATCCATGTGGTCGCTCAGAATGATGTCTGCAGTGAATCGGGTGCCGTCAGAGATTGAGAGTCCCAAGGAACGAAGGACTAGGATAAAATAACATCACGTAATCCCAGCACTCCCAGTACTTCAGTTAATACATCTGGAGAAGAAAAAGCTTGACAAAAACATCCAGCATTAATGATGTGTCACTATAACTACGAGGCCATAAGCAAATAAGGCTTCCTCCAGTGAAAAAAAGGCATTCATGTGTCTCTCACATCAAAATCCAGCCACATATGTGTTTAGAGCTGTTTAAACGCTGCTTGATTTGTGCAGATTTCTCTGCTGATTCACACCAGAACACTTTATTTTAGTTAAAAACGTCTTAATGCTGGATTAGTTCGTTTGTCTTCTCCAGATGTTAACTGATGGACCTGGAGTGCCGGTGCGGAATTATTGTGATGTATCTTTGATACAGGAGCGTGTGTTATGGACTATCATTTAGACGGAACCCATTCACTGCAGAGCATCCATTGAAGAGCAAGTGACGTAATGCTACATTTCTACAAACCTGATGAAGAAACAAACTCATCCTAATCTTAGAAGGTCTGAAGATGAATATATTTTCAGCTAATTGTCATTTTTGGGTGAACTATTCCTTAAAGCTTGTTCAACAGGACCACATACTAACAATGCATTGCCAAACATAGCTATATATCCAGTATGTTTTTGCACTTGCATTATATTTCTGGTTCTGTAACAGAGCCAATATGCCAGATATCTGCATAACTATTACTGTCTGTCTCTGGAAATATTAACAAGCTGACACACACACACACAAATCTGGCTGCTGAAAAGCAAAGCTATTTCTTGCATATGCATGAATCTGAGAGTGTGTGTGACATTATGCTAATGTATGTTGACAAACTGATGTGAATCATAGTGTGTGTGTGTGTGCGCGCGCATTTACTATCCATTGCTTACTAAATGGTGCAACAAGCACAATGACATAAACAGACCTCCTGCTATACAATCCTGAAGAGTAATGACAACTACGTTTGTATATTTTCTCTCGGAAAACTCACTGCGAAACTGAATATGTATACTGTACAAAAAATATTTCTTAGTTAAAAAAAACAAAGACATTAGGGCTGCACGATAAATTGCAATCGATATTAGGCAAAAGCTGCGTTATTCGTGCATGCATCTTGTCAGTGAAGCACGGTTCTGTGATCAGTAGTAAATCTCCAGCCGAAGGCCAGAGAAACTCCAAATACGCCCCGCAAAAGAAATCCAGTAAATCCCTATCACTGCAGCTGAATAAACAGAAGATTTAACTTTAATTTATCAGATTTAATTTATCTGAGTTCTTCTACTATAAGTGTTGTCTCGACCAGATGTGATAGTACATAATAGAATATAGATAATAATGCAATGCCTTTATCACTGCTCTAGAAATAGAAAAGGTAGTTATGTAGCAGGCTCGGAGTTTACACGGATCGGGCTTTAGGAAAACAATGAAGGGCAAACAGGATGTACAATAGTCACAGAGGATTTATTTAACACTCGGCGCGTTTTATAGAAGTGATGTTTGGAGGTAAAAACGTGTCTTAACATGGTGCATTTTCAATTCTTTCAGATGAGCAGCATTTACGTCACAGCTAGCCGAGTAGTAATGAGACGACTACGCGACTAACTTTATCGCAGCGCGGATTTATAATATCGATGATATCATCTGCGATTTTTTTGCGTAGCTTGTCAGTGAACTACAGCTCGGTGTAGTAAATGCTGCTCCATCTGAAAGCACGTGATGGAGATTTACTACTAATCACAGAACCAGCTTTACTGACAAAATGCGCATAACAATCACATTCGATTAATCGTGCAGCCCTAAAAGACATTTACAAGAAAATATAAAATACACTTTACAATAAGGTCTCATTTTATACATTAGTTATTGCATTAGCTAACACAAACTAATAATGAACAATATATATTTTATAGCATTTATTAACCTGTGTTAATGCTAAAAATGGTTATGTTAGTAAATAGTGCATTAAGGTTAAGAGACAACTTGTGATTTTAAAAATGTATTAATAAATGCTGAAATTATCATTCAGATTAATAAAAGCTGTAAATGTTTTAATTGTTAGTCATGTTAACTAATGAAGCTAAATAATGTTAACAAATGATTTGAGTGGAACAGTTGGTATTACAAACATTTATTCCAAGCTGTTCCGACTTGTCGTTTTTTTCATTTTCATTAAAAAATATGTAATTGTTAAGTTCGATTGATTGTAGGCAATAAGTTGTGAAATTTACTAAAAAATTCTGAGTGAAAGTGTGGTACGTCCGTCGTTTTTGTATATGTGTATGTAAAAACTGGTATGAAAGTTACAATATTATGATTGTGTCGTTTTACTTGGTGGTAAAAAAAGTAGCAAAACTGGAAAAAAAATTAAGTTGTTAAAGTCGGCATGAAGTTAAAACTTATTAATTCTATTAATTTTCTAAACTCATGTTTCTGAACTTACTATGAATGATTCATCAATGCATCATTTAAAAAAAAAACATGCATTGATATGAAATAACATGCATAATCTTTAATCAAAATGTAACAATCTATTTCACCTCTGAAAGAACTTTCTTTTCTGACGTCGTAAATTCATCTTACTTGCCAAGCGCCTGTCGTTTAGACACGTTTTTCATCATCCAACCAAACCCTGACAGATGCCTTAGTGTTACATTGTTTATTTGACTGAATACTTTGTTACAGCCTAAAATAATGAAATAACAGGCATAAAATGTGCATAAAAATGCCAAAAACTTGCTTTAATGTGCATTATCTATACTGTCTTTTGAAACCAGGACGCGTCCCTTTTAAAATGTCCTTTAACCTGCGTCAGTGCAGCAAACGTGTGGGCAGTGGAGGGCAGACGCATTGGCCACATCGCCCTGAGCGAGAGCAATTACCCACAATCCCCTGCTGTCTGACTGCAAGCATATGCAGAAGGACAAACACGGCTTGCGGCTCAACTCCTCAATGTCCCCTTCAGTATGTGTGCCGGTTTTATACAGCGTTTCTGAGAGCTGCAGACGGGTGAAAGGCTCCTGATGATGAAATTTTAAAGGCCAGGTGCTGAGAGCAGATGCATCATTAAGAATTAAGCACCACCATGGCAGCCATGAAGCAAGAGTTTATGCATTTACATCCACATTAACTTCCTGAACAAACCGGCATGCTGTCTAATGAGAACACGAGTTCGCCTCTGAATAAATAAAATACAGTCTGTTTGACAGCAAAATATGAATCACTTTTAACTTTGCAATTGTTAGTAATATCTCCAGATGAACTCTTACTGGACTGAAGCAGCTCAGCTTTACTTGATTCTCCATCAATCATGTTTTAGAGTCTCAAATCTGATCCTCAGGATCTTCTGAGGAGCGTTTGTTTCCAGAAGCTTTACTTTCACTGTTCCTCAGCGGAGGAATGATCTTCACAAGCCTCCAGAACATCTCACATCTTCTGAGGAGACTTTATTTCTTCAGCTCTCAATCAGCATTGCATTATATCTTTGGAGCATTTCAATCTCATCTTATTGGAGATATAGAGCGACAACGACTGATATTTATATAATTTTATGTCAGTATCATGCTGTACTGTTATAAAGAACTCATTGATTTACCTTTTCAAGCATCAGAATTTCATCATATAAATATCAGCATCTGCAGCAAATTGCATATTTTACAAACGTACAGCTAGTTAATGCATGCATTTGGACCTTATTATAAAGTGATGCCATTAAAAAAAAAAAATAGCAACACTTGAGATATCCCTATGGCTGCAAAACAACTAAAAGATAAGACAATGCCATCCACGGTCTCTGACAGCTACAAGATTTCTGTTCTTTTGTTGATAATGTGCCCTGAGTGTAAAATAAACCCCGTTACCAGTAAAGCTTTGAGGAGGACACTTACACACAGCAGAGCTCAAGCCACACCCACTTCCTGAGCCGCTTACCATATATGGGCAAAACGTTAATCGAGGGTCATTTTTAAGAATAGATTCTGAAACATGCTACAAAACATCACTGATATTTCACCGTGGGTGAGGCCAGTCTAGTTTTTATTGGTTGTGTCACTAAATGACATTCTGTCACCACGTCTACTTTTGGGACCAGGATAACCAGGGTTAAATCTTACAGAGAGCCAATCAACAGGTCCTACAGCATCAGAGCAGTTATTAGCAGTAAACAGAAGAACACAACATGTGCTGATCTTCTGAGCAGTTTGTAAAACATATTCATAAACGGCATGATTAGGACACGCCAGCAGATTATGAGGACACAAAGAGAAACGTGATCCCAAATAAGGTCATCTCATCATAACTGATTCAGCAAACACAAAAAGACAATCAGGCTTTAAGTAATTACTCACTTCAGCAGTCGAGATTCTCATTAACACACACAAAACCCCAGAGCACAGACTTCAACACCTTCTGTGAGGTCTGACGCAGAGACACAGAAACATGCGTCTCTATCAGTGTGATTCCAGCATGCTTTTCTGCTTGCACTGACCTTATTTTCTCTTTCATAAACCACAACAATTAAATCGGCTCGCTCTCAATTCATAAGTTGGAATCTGAATTGGCCACAACGCACTGACGGCATTTACAGACCTTGAAAAACTTTCAAACAAGCCTTTGCCAAGTCAACTTTCAAAGATGATCTTGTCTAACTTTTCTATTGCATGAATTACATTCCAATTCAAACTCAATTTTGCAATTTTCCTGTTTGTTGCATTTACATTCACATATTTATTCATTTAGCAGATGCTTTTCTACAAAGAGGCTAACGGACGAGCAATACTAACCCAAAAGATTCATCCAGGTTTCTGCAGGTTGATAAAGGAAAATGTAAGACTTTCTAAGACCTCTGCAAGAGGTCTTAAAGAAAAATTGAAAGAACACATTATACGTCAATATATGGTCTCTAAATGTCTTCAATCAGTGGCACTATGGATTGGAGATTAAGGGTTATGTTGTAGAGTTATATGGGGAAGATCTGTTCAGGCTAATTTGTATTTTGCACTGTACATTTTATCGTAAAAACTTGATAAACCGAGTGTTTAAAAAACATTTACTTCAGAAGCAAAGTGACATAAAATAAGCCTTGTTTGATGAGAAATTGATCAAAATTAAATGAGTGCATGATTAAAACAACAACAAATATTTGCCAATGGGCTCAGAAAAAATCTAATAGATTTAAAGAAAAGTTTTCATTCCACATTGACAGATATTTGTTCTTGTTTTATCATAAACTCACTTACTTTTGAACAATTTCTCATAAAACAAGACTTATTTTATGTCATTCAAGTAAATGTGTCATGATATATATTTATATTGATAAGACAAAAATACAGAGGAAGATATTCTTTTTTTTTTTCTTTTTTTTTCAGTGCATGCAACATTTAAAGCCATGATTTTATGAATTTAAGACTTTCTGATTCAAGACCTTTTTAGGCCTTGGAAGGGCGAATTAAAGACCAGCAGAAAGCCTGTCACTGTTTATCTTCATCCAATCAATTGCTTCTAAATTAAATAATTCTCAAACTACATTTTTTCCTGTTTCACTCAGAAATAAGGCACATTACAGAAGCAAAATAGGTTGCAAATGTGGTTTGTTCTCTCTGGTTCAGAAGAGCAGATTAACTGTAAACTCAATCAACTAGTTCCCTCAATTTACCGCAATATTGTCATTCAAAAGCTCATTTACAAACAAAATAGTCTAAATCAGCTCTCTAGTATTTATTTTACACCACGAATCAACAAAATACCCTTCATCTAATTTATTAACAGCAGTTGCAACTAATCATTCTCAGCATATTCCCCATATTTTTCTGCGAAACAACCATCTGTGCAAGACATTATAAGTCAAGAAATCTGTCTGAAACATGACTGCAAGATAACACGACTCTTCTTGGCATAATTGATCGTGATGAGACGCTGCTTTCCTAACGACTGTCTCAGGAGCAGTGCTGTTATTAATAACAATGATGCCACGCTGCAGAGCTATTAATCAATCACTGCTTCAGTGCGCAGATATTACTCAGTCCGCGCCGTAACGTTTGAGTCACGCTTCCCTTCAGCAGCTGCAGCTAATTGTGCTGGAATCTGTTCTGAAGTTTGAGATTTGCATCACATTATGCAAAAAAAATCAGTCAGCTGCTTACGGAGTCAACTTTTTTGCTCAGTGAATCACCTGAAGCAGACAGATTTCAAAATACAGTTGCATTTCTAGTATGGTATAATATAGTATAGTATAGTACACACTACACAGGGTCCAAAATGAGCATGCAGCAAAAATGCACAAAATGCATGTAGAGTAAATAAAACAATTACTCACAAAAACCTGCAATATTACATGGTGAATAACATCTGACTGTCACTCATGTAAGAGACATGTGTTGTTCAAATCAACTAAATCTACTTGAAATTAAAATAAAAAGAAGCTTATCTAGAATGCCTGAAGTTTTTATTCTTCAGACATCCATGTGGTGACCTTTAAAATAAAAATATATTAATAACAATGTTAAACAAACAAAAAATGTAACAAAACTACATAACATTAAAAAACAACATATCAAAATATAAAGGAACAAAACATAAAACAACAACATAAAACAGCATAACAACATAACGTAACAAAATGGCATAACATTAAACAGCATTAAATATAACAAAACAATGTAATATAAAACGATGTATCAAAACAGCATAACAAAACAAAAGAACAAATATAATGTAACATGAAACAGCACTGCAAAACAAAACGTAACATAAAACAGCACAATGTAACAAAACAACGCATCACAAAACATCTTCACATAACAAAACAACAATGTAAGATATAACATGTTTTGTGACAGATCTTTTACATCTGCAGAGTGTTGCACGGGGAAAAAACAGCTCAATCACTTAACTGTGAGATAAATGCATGAATAAATAACATGCAAAATACAGTTGTATGGCTGGTAAGAAATACTTAATTCTCCCACTAATGGCAGTGTGGCAAAAACTTCATTTTGAACCCCGACAGTAACATTTCATAAAGCCCATGTGTTCAATAACTCATCCTGAGCTGTGACTAGTCTTTTGGAAGTGCATATTGTAGTGCAGCCTGTACTAACAAATACAATGAGACAAGAAGCACCGGAGTGAAGCACATGATTACTACTGTAAAGAAGAGCAGCATGAGGCTAATAGACTGCGTTTACAGTGTTAGGAGTGTGAATAAACATGTCACACAGAAGCATTAATCACACACACACACCTCTAGACTGGCATATGGCAAGTGTGATGACTGTATCACAATGCATCAGCTCATAATTTACATTATAACACTCCAGTTTTCACCTCTGACCAGCGTTAAAGTTGTTGAGAAAGACTTATTCACAAATCATTCATCATGCGCCAACATTGTGTTGTCACTCCAAAGTGACGGACAGTATTTTAGGAAGCAAAACAAATGAGCCGTCTTGTATCTTTGTCACTTTAACTTTGTGTTTTGATATTTGATCACAAGCTAGTTCAAAGGTAAATATGCTCGATGAAGATCATAAACATGCAAACGAGTGGTTAGCCCAAAAATGAACATTTGCTGAAATTGCGCTCACCCTCAGGCCATCAGAGATTAGTCTTTCTTCTGGCTTCTCCGGATGTTAACTGATGGACTGGAGTGCTGTGGATTATTGTGATGTTTTTATCAGCTGTTTGGACTCTCATTCTGACGGCACCCATTCACTGCAGAGACACTGAAGCAATGCTACATTTCTCCAAATCTGATGAAGAAACAAACTCATCCTGATCTTGAATGGCCTGAGGGTGAGTACAATTTCAGGTTTGTTTCATATACTGGCTCTATCAGATTTAAATGGTGTTTAGCAACTATACTAAAGAAACAAACAGAATGATGAGTCAGAAATTAGTTCGATTTTTGACAAGCATGGACCCAAACAAGACAATAAAACCCATAGTGTGCTGTGTCGATGCCTGGGCCATAACGTAGTCCTTCAGTTAACCAATCACATCGCTACTAAATACGGCTGTAAAAAAAAAAAATTATTTCAAATATTCGTGGAATTTAAAATAAAAATTCACATTCGAATGCAAAAACGTTGCATTCGAATTTTAGGTGTGCGTCCGGGAGCCTTATCAGCGTCGCACAAGATGCAGTGATGATTTAAGTGTCGTTGCATTATAATGTTTTTTAGCCTATCCAGTTGAAGCCACAACGCTGCTGCGGAAAAAGAGAACATCAATGTGGAGATCTTGTTTACATCAAAACTAAAATCAAGCCGTTCACACAGTTGTTCTCACACAGCCGTATGATTAGCCGTCGTACCTACAGTGTTTGTGCACTGTGTAAACAATGAGTGACGTATACGCGCGAGAGATCACTTCCGGCGCTCGCGTAAACTACGGCAGAGCGCGTACACACCTCACGCACCGGAGGCCGTGCACGCGCCCAAAGACAGTTGAACATATTGGTGTATTAGAGGTAAAAAATTATAAAAATACTGTTCAGTTTCTTGCACAGAACGATCGTTTCGTGTCTGAGACACAATGTGTCGTCACGGCCGCAGGGTTATTTTGGATTTGTCTGTCTGTTTTTTTTTACGCTCATAGATTTTATTACAATTGCCATGCTTATATGACTTACAGACTGCAACGGTTAAAGTTAAAAATCATCAAATGTGTTCTACTGAAGAAACAAAGTCACCTACATCTCGGATGCCCCGGGGGTAAGCAGATAAACATCACATTTTCATTTTTGGGTGAACTATCCCTTTAAATGCGGAATAATATTCAAATTTTTGTTTTTTTTTTTTTTTTTAAAAATCATATTTAAGTACACTTCCATTGAGTTTTTCAGCCATTTTGACAGCCCTACTACTAACCTGATGAGGTTAACTGAGACCAACTACGCAGCCTAAACCAAAACTCTTGCTCTAAAAACACACACACACTATCTCTGTCACCTGAGTCAGTCCTGCGCTGACGGACGGTTCCCAAGCGGTCTTTCTCTCAAATAAATAAACACAAAACGCACAATGTCTGTCTCTGTAGCACTAACTCATCCAGACAGCAGAGCCTCGGGGAGCAGACGAGACTTCAGCTGTCATTTCTCACCAGCTCTCTTCCTAAACAGCGTGATGGAGATGAGCAGGGAATGTTTCCTCGCTGCTCTGGCGAAAAAATCATTTTCAGAATAACAGCTCATAAATTCAGTATGTTTATTAACATGCATTATGTGTATCTATTTCCTGCCATTTTTCATATACTGAATTGAGTTTATCACCTTGAATGATGTTGAGGTGATCTTCATACAGTGTTATTGTCATTTTCAGAGTAATTATTAATTTTTACTAATTAGTTTAAAATATTTTATTACTCCAACTGAAACGAAAATTAAAAGTGAGTCTGAACTGGTTTTTTCTGTTTTTTTGTTTTTTTTTTTTTTCACGGTAACACACTTTTTTTTAATGATTTTAGTTTTAGTTAACGATAACAACCCTGAATGTAATTCTATTGGTTAAAGTTAGAGATGCACTGACATTTAAATTCTGGTCGCAATGACTACTGGATAATTATTTGCATGTTATAGACAATAACGAGTTCATATTAAAAATGTTTACCTTTTAATAAACATTAAAAACTCAAATTAATAGTTTTATGCTACATCAGCATTTAGGCAGGCTTTAGTATGGTATACCAGTTTAGTACAAATGGAGGGTATTTTTATTAAGCACATAAATATATAAATGTATTTGCAGAATACTTAGCACAAAATAATGCAAAGTTCTCGTATTAAACCATCACGACCACATCTTTTGGATCTTTATGAATTAAAAGAAAAAAAAAAAAAAAAAAAACTAACAAAAATACCAAAAAATACAAAAAAAAAGTAATTTTTAATTTTTTTTTTTATTTTTAACATTACATGTGGATAATATTTTAATATTAATAATATTTAATATTATATTTGAATTTTTTTAATATCCCTCTCCTCTCACCATTATTAGACAAAAATTAGACAACTAAACAGAGGTTCTAGCAAAAATTGCTGCAGTCTATTTATAAAATATATTCAATATTCAACGAAATGTTAAAAAAATAAGTTGAACAAATGATTCAATGACTCGCTCATAAAGACAGTCACTTGTTTTCACAGGTCCGTTTTTGAATGAATTCTTTTAATCACTGTGTTACAATCTTTAGTAGAAGCGTCCTCACTTTATCTATTTTTGATCGCTACTGTAACCACCACTTTATTCTTTTATTCCAGTACTCTGTGCTCATTTTAAAGGGTTGTAACAGAAATAATAACGATACAAAAGACTTTGTGAACATAGATAACCTATGTCAATTCTATAAAAATTAATTTCATTTCCGAAAGATAAATTCCAAATAAATAAATAAATAAAAATAGTCCCCAAAAATTCATTATGATAAACTGATTTTGTTTCAGTTTGACTTGTTTCTGTCTGCAGCCTAAATACTAATCCATGAGCCCTGGTCCTCATGAAGGTGTGTATAAATAGTACGCCAAATAAAAACGAAAACTCGTGGTATTGATACGCAAATATTGACTTTGGCGTGCATATGATACGCATCTACCCCACAACCCTAAAGCTACCCATCGCGTAGCATATACACGCCAAAGTCAATTTTTGCGTATCAATACCAAAAGTTTTCGTTTTTATTTGGCGTACTCTTTATACGCACTTTCATGAGATCGGGTTTAATCAATACGCACGTTTTGGCATTTGTTCCACACACACACACACCATCACTCACACACACACACACACACACAACCACACAACACACACACACACTCTCCACTCACACTCACACACACACCACACACCACCACTCACTCACACACACACACACACTCTCTCACACACACACAACACACTCACGCACACAACACACACACACACACACACTCTCTCACACACACTCTCTCCCACACCCACACACACACACTCACTCACACACACCCACCCACCCACACACCTCCACACACACACACCACCACACACACCACACACACACACAAACACAAACACAATCACTCCACAAACACACCAACACACTCACTCCTCCACTCACTCACGACTCACACACACACACCACCACACACACCCACACACCCACACTCTCTCACACACACACTCACACACACTCTCTCACACCCAACTCACACCACACACACACACCCTCACACACACACACACACACACACTCACACACACTCACACACACACACACCCACACACACACACACGCACTCACACACACACCACACCACACACACACCCTCTCCACACACACACACACCACACTCTCTCACACACACCCCTCACACACCACACACACACACACACACTCACACACAGCTCACACACCACACACACACACACCACAACACACACCTCACTCACTCACTCACCCACACACACACACACACACACTCACACCACTCCAACACACCCCCACACACACACACACAAAAACACACACACACACACACACACTCACACCACACACCCACACCACACACCCACACACACACACAACACTCTCTCACACACACACACATCACACCCTCTCTCACACACACACTCACACACACACACACACCAACCACACACACACACACACACACCACACACACCCAACACACACACACACACTCACACACCCCACACACACACACACACAACACACCCACACACACACACAACACAACACAACACACACACACACACACACACACGCACACACACCACACACACCACACACACACACTCCCACACATCACACACACACACACACACTCACATAAACACACTCACACACACACCACACCCACACACACACACACCACTCACTCACTCACACACACACACTCTCCCTCCCACACACACTCACACCCCCACCTCATCACTCACACACACACAACTCACACCACCACACACACACACCACACACACTCACACACACACACACACGCGCACACACATAACACACACACACACACAACACACACCACACACCACACACACACACACACACCCTCTCTCTCTCTCTCTCTCTTTCTCACACACACACTCTCTCACACACCCCTCACACACACACACACACACCACACACACACCCACTCATCACTCTCTCACTCACTCACTCACCCCCACACACACCCACACACACAAAAACACACACACACACACTCACACTCACTCTCTCACACACACACACTCACATTCTCTCTCTCTCTCACACACACACAACCACACACACACCCCCACACTCAACACACACACAACTCACACACACACACACAACACACACCTCATCACACTCACACACAACCACACACACTCACACACACACACACACTCACAGACTCTCTCTCTCTCACACACACACTCCCACACACTCACACCCACACACACACTCACCCCACCCTCACCACACTCACACTCACACACACACACACACTCACTCACTCACAGTCACTCACTCACTCACTCACACACAGACACACACACAGACACACCACACACACCACACACACACACCACACACTCCTCTCACACACACGCGCCGACCTCACACACGCAGCTCTCTCACACACACACTCACACCACACACACACACTCACACTCACTCACCATCATCACACACACACACACACACACACACACTCCTCACACACACACACACACACAAACAAAAAACACACACACACACACACACCTCACACACACACACACTCACTCTCACACACACACACACCACACACCCCACACACACCCTCACCCTCACACACACACACACACACAACACACTCACACACACACACAACACAACACAACACCCTCACAACACACCCACCACACACCCACTCACACACACTCAACACACACCCACACAACACACACACCACACTCACTCCCCTCCCACACACTCACACACACTCACACACACTCACACAACACACACACACTCACCCTCACACCACACACACACTCACACACACACAAAAACACACACACACACACACACACTCACAACACACACACTCACAACACACACACACACTCAATACACCCACACACACGCACACTCACACACACAAACACACACAAACACACCCAACATTTCCGGTTGTAGTTTTTAAACCGCTAACTCACGTCTCTGAAGCGGTTCCAGTGTTTGACGGTGCGGCTGTAGCGGTGGACCGTTGAGAGCCACTGCTGCTCGTCTTCCAGGAAACTCCCGCCACCGATCTCCCGCGCTTCTCTCGCGCTCAGCGTCACGAGCAGCAGCTGAAGAACGGATAAACCTCGCATCATGAGCCGCTTCTCACGAATAAACACCGGAGAACCGAGGCGACGGTCTNGCTGCAGATTCCCCAAAGAGGGTCCATATCATCTTGGGAGCCATTGATGTCGGAAGAATTGGATGTTTCTCTAAACCAGGCACAGTTGCGACAGTAATTGTATTCGTCCATTTCAATGCCTTCAAATTAATGAGCTTTTTCAGTAGCAATCCTACGCTATTCAATCTGTTCATCTGTTCATCAGTTCTTTGTCATTTGCCAAGTCAGTGACATCAATACCTTTTTACAGGCAGGGATGCCACTGTGCATGTAATATCTGATCAAAAGCTTGGATCTACCGAATTAGCACAGAGGATATTTGCCCTGTGTGTTTATCTGGAAAAGCACACAAGCTTTTTGCATATTCCACAGAGAGAAATCTGACAGTAAAGTAAACATCATCACTGCTGTCCAATGCTAACACTTCTGAAGAACTAGGGCATATTTACAGTACACTTCATGTAGACGCTCAGAAAAAAAGTTACAAAAGTTGTCACTTGGACGTTGCCTTTTCAAAAGATATAAATATGTACACTTTAGGTACTGATATATACTTTAAGGTACCAAGGTGCACCCTTTAGGCAGGGGCGGACTTAGTGATTTGGGGGCCCTAAGCAAATTCCAGGTATGGGGCCCCAACACAATAACTATGTGCTCTTTTATGCCTAACCCTTATTTTGCTCGCTCTATAGTTTATTTTATTTACCCCTTCAGAACTTGTCGATTGGATAAATTCAGTAAATAATTAGTCAACCTGATTCTATTCTAAAGCCATATTACCTTATTTTTTTCGGCTCACAAAAGAAGGACATAAAAAACAAACAAAAAAACAATATATAATATATTTATATTATTCAGTGGCGAGCAGTGACTTGTTTAACCGGGTATGCTGAGTGCTAAAAAGTAAGCCCCCCTCCTCCTCTCCTTCTCCTCCTCATTGTTTTTAAGACACACTCAAAGAGGAAAACACCGTGGCAGGTGTCGATTTAAAAGTATGCACATTTTCTACCTTATTTGTAAATGAAATTAATCTCCAATCATTCTTCTATCGTTTCAAGTTTATCCATCATTCGAATGCAAGAAAAATATTGCTGGTTTTCCAAGTAAAAACCGCCAAATAATGTTTACATGTAGTTACGTTATGATACATAATCAGAGGGTGGGGAGATGGGGGATTCCCCCACACTATATGTCTCTGCATCGACTGAATGATTTTTTATTGTATTTAAATTTGATGTTAGCCATTTATTAGTATTAATTTTTTTCAGTCCAGTGAATAGGAGTTAAAACTCCACCCGTGTGACACTACTCCATAATAGACCAGCCAAAATACCAAAAAAAAACAAAAAAAACAAAAAATTATAATAAAATAACAATACCTTTAAATATTGCCATCTAACATTGCAAGCAACAATAAAATCAGAGAAGGACTTTAAGTGTAAGCGACACAAGTATATGGAAAACAAAGGTATTGTTTCTTATTTTTTCCTGATGTTTGTTGTTATTTAAAATTTTATATTTTTTATTTGTTTACCACTTAGGCATGTTGACAATAACATCTTCAACATTGTCTATGAGCAGATAGACAGCAGCCATATCACCCTGCAGCCCGAGACTGGTTGCCCACTGAAGCTAAGTAGTGTTGAGCCTGGTCAGTACCTGGATGGAGACCTCCTGGGAAAAACTAGGTTGCTGCTGGAAGAGGTGTTAATGAGGCCAGCAGGGGGTGTTCACCCTGTGGTCTGTGTGGGTCCTAATGCCCCAGTGTAGTGACAGGGACACTATACTGTCAAAAAGCACCATTCTTTCGGATGAGATGTTAAACCGAGATCCTGACTCTCTGTGGTCATTAAAAAATCCCAGGATGTCTTTCGAAAAGAGTAGAGGTGTGACCTTGGCATCCTGGCCAAATTCGCCCATTGGCCTCTGACCATCATGGCCTCTTAACCATCCCCATATCTACTGATTGGCTTCATCACTTTGTCTCCTCTCCACCAATAAGCTGGTGTGTGTGGTGGGCGTTATGGCGCAATATGGCTGCCGTCGCATCAACCAGGTGGATGCTGCACACTGGTGGTGGATGAAGAGATACCCCCTAACAATGTAAAGCGCTTAGAAAAACAGCAGAAACGCACTATAAAAATGTAGTTAATATTATTATTAGTGGATTTGCACAAATCTGCTTTGCACTTGAACTCTAGTTCGGAAGATTCTCTTCATTTTAAAGCACTAAAAACACAAAAAAGAAGTGCTCAAAAAAGTAATCTCTGTGTAATGGTGTCAGATCTGACTAACAAAGCACTCGATATCAACAACCCTGAAAAACACGGAAGAATCAAAGACATTATGAATGAAGAGAAGGAGACATACATACAGCATTGGAAAGAACAAACCAAAGAGCAAAGTCGTCTCCAATGTTATCTGAAACTCAACAGAGAGTACAGTCTGGCCGACTATCTGCTCTCAGTCAGGAATATAACACACAGACACTTACTGACCAAGTACAGACTGAGTGACCACCAGCTGGCCATAGAGAGAGGACGACATAAAAACACCTGGTTACCTAAAGAAGAGCGCATCTGTACTGAATGTAGATCAGGATCAGTAGAGACGGAGGAGCACTTCCTCCTTCACTGTGAGAAATACACCTCCTTAAGAGCCTCACTGTACAGTCAAATACAGCAGAGCATTCCTGACTTCCAGTCGCTCCATGAAAACCACAAATTAAGAATATTACTTGGTGAAGGACCTACTTCCTCTTTGGTAGCACATTATATTTATAAATGCCACAAACTAAGAGTTAAAGAGTGAACACATCTGCATTAGTAGTACCATCAATGTTTATATAAATATATATATGGATGTATTTTACATGTATCTTTGTTTATGGATGTATATTATGTGTATTTTTGTTCTGCTATGTACAATGCTTTGGCAATATGTACTTAAGTATGTCATGCCAATAAAGCAATATGAATTTAATTGAATTGAGATAGAGTGTGTGTGTGTGTGTGTGTGTGTGTGAAATAAACTCAGAATCAGACAATTTTCAAATAATCCTGTTTTTATGTATCTGTGCAACAGTGCAATTCAAACTCATTCAAACTCTTTCCAGGTGTCAAAACGTACAGTTTGTAAAGTGTATTTGGAAACATATTTAAGAACCCAGAAAATCAATATGGAATTTAAAGAAACAGACATAAAGAACACTTCTGTAGCTGGCAGTATATCGATCGATACAGTGTAACCTATTTCAAATGAAGGTATATTTCAAATAAACCTGATTGCCGTGACAACTGAGATGTTATTAAAAGAATAACTTCATGAAAATAAGGAAAGCATTGCGTTCAACAAAAGCAAAGCAGCAAGGTTTATGTATGTGAGCTATTGATTTAATCTTTTACTAATTGACAGTAAATCCACAATATTATATTTCAACCCAGCAGACTTCAACAGCTCTTTGAGAATGAAACAGATGTGAATGGATTTTCTGTGACATGATGTGCGACTATAAAGCGCTTGCACTTCATCAAAGACGTCTGAAGATAATAAACGAGAGACACTCATGTACTGAGGTTTGCAGAAGCGCTGTGAATGAGAGCTGGAGGTGGCAGGTGGGCAGAAGAAGCCCACGGCCTTAACTCAACGCTCATTTATTGAGTGGGAAGATGTGAAATCAGGTTGGAGTTCACTGCCTCTCAATATGAAATGAAAGCGTCTGTTGGCAGCATTTTTCAGCTGAAAGAACATAATTTACTTCATACGGCTCACCTGCAAACCTGGAGGAGATGATGAAAATCACTGACACCATCGCTCCTGATGAAAGAGAAATTCTGCGGCGCATTACATTCAACTATAACATAAAGACCCGAGCTGAGAGAGTGCTCTCCATGGGAGAAGAAATCCTACCTGCAAAATCCTGATCATCTAATATCCACATTGATCTCGGATGACAGCTGGACTCATGCAGTTGTTGTTTTTAACTTGTAGTGTAAATATGTGCATATTTTAATTTAATATTTTAATTATTACATTTAAAGATACACATATTTACACTATAAGTGTAAATAGTCAAATCACTACAGAATGGTGAATTTATATAGTGTGTGTGTGTGTGTGTGGTGTGTGTGTGTGTGTGTGAGTGGTGTGTGTGTGTGGTGTGGTGTGGTGTGTGTGAGTGTGGTTACTGGGATGTGTGTGGGTGTGTGTGTGTGTGTGTGTGTGTGCGTGTGTGTGTGTGTGTGGGGTGTGTGTGTGTGTGTGAGTGTGAGTGTGAGTGTGTGTGTGAGTGTGTGTGTGTGTGTGTGTGTGTGTGTGTGTGAGTGTGTGTGTNGTGTGTGTGTGTGTGTGTGTGTGTGTGTGTGTGTGTGTGAGTGTCAGTGTGTGTGTGTGTGTGTGTGTGTGTGGTGGTGTGTGTGGGTGTGTGTGTGTGTGTTTGTGTGTGTGAGTGTATGTAATGCAAAGAATGAAAACAAATGTAACAACTTTATATCACATTTGCATTTTCTAATTTCACTTTGATGTACTTTTGTTCTTCCCAGCATGTTGATAATCCAAACCGTGTAAAACAACGAAAGAGAGAGATGCACTCACATGCAGTCAGTCAGACAGATCTGCATATAAACTGTGTTTCTAAAAGCGAGGCGTTTTATTTTGTTCATGCTGTGATCAGCATCGAGTCGAGGGAAACGCTGACGCCTCTCAGGCGATTTCTGCGTCCCACGAGGAGAAACTCAGCAGCTCTGAGTCATGATTCCAGCACACACATTCAGAGGACCTGCTCAAAAACCAGCCCACTTCATAATACTGTGCATATTAGTGAATCTGAACCTCATTAGTCCCAGATCTCCAGTCAAGTCCCCTGAAACGACTGAAGGAAGAGAGAGAGAATCACTAATTAACCAGCAGAGAAACAACATGACATGATCAGAACTGCTTAGTGTTTTCTTAATATCACATGATGATTTCAAATAGGACAAAACAAGCATTAAACAATCAGCTTGAAAAACAACTAAAATCTATCTTTTTTTGTTTTTTTTAGTTCATCCATTCAAAGAACCAGGATTCTCACAATCAAATTTCTATAACTAGACATGGACAACTTAAGACGAATGGGTATTTGTATAATGAATATAAAATTTCATGCCAATTAAGCTCTACAATATTTTTTTATTGGATTAGAAATTGAGATTTTTATTATTTTTTTTTTTTTTAAGTGATATAAAAATCTAATTTGTCAAATATTGGTAAAAAATAAAAATATTACAATTATTTTCTTAAATATGTTGTATCCTTATCCAGTAAATAACGAACTGGAAAAGTAATGCAAACTCAGGTTAAAAAAAGCTTTCTAGTTCTGAAAAAAACGCATTACAAATTAAATAAAGCCCAAAACGCTGTTGCAGCTGTTGTGTAATTATTTAATTATATGAAGTTCTAAAAATATTTTATGGGATAGAATATATTGATGATATCAGGCTTTAAAAACATCTAAAAAAAATTACAATGTTAAAAATATTTTCTTATGCATCTGTATAATGAATAAGCATTTTCCTATGGCCAAGTTCTAAATATTTTAATATTTTACTGGATAGAAATTGAGTTTTTGAAAAATATTATAGATTTTCTTATAATGTTTGATCATTTTATAATTTGTATGTATTTTAAATGCTAAAAATGTGTGTATATATACTGTATATATATTTATATATATAAATAAGTGTAGTAATGTAATATAATATATGTGTATATTAATTCAGAGGCAGATTCATAGCTTGTTTCCTCAGTCTCCTGTCTTTATTAAAGTCATGATCTCATTTGTTCTAAATGTATTGGTGCATTTGGTCCATTTATAACCAGCCGGAGCCACTAATACATCCTGGCAAACAAGCATTTTTAGTGGAACTCTTTCCAAATATGTGAAGTATTAGAGTGTCTTTGAAGATGCTGACTTACGTCTGCTTTCATTAGCATGAATCTCAGCTCTTCTGCGACAAGAAGAGAATCTGAGCTCAAATCTCATTCACTTACAAACGAACGACTGCGAGTCTCTCACTTCTTCATCCTCTCAGGAGACTCTCGCACTCTGATGGAGACATCATGCTGACCATTAACACACACACACCACACACAAACACACCAGAGAGACAACCAGAGAGACACACACACACACACACACACAGAGACACACACACACACACACACACACAGAGAGAGAGAGAGACACACACACACCACAGAGACACACATGGAGAGAGACACACACACACACACAGAGGAACACACACACCCACACAGAGCACCCAGAGAGCCACACACTGAAAACACACAGACACAGACACAACACACACACAGAGACACACACACAGACAGACAGACAGAGACACACAGAGACACACACACACACACACACACACACACTGACAGACACACACAGAGACACACACCCCCACACACACACCAACACACACACACCCACACACACAAACAGACACACACACACAGACAGACACACACAGAGACACACAGAGCAGACAACACACACACACACACACACACAGGAGAGAGAGAGAGAGACACACACACACACAGAGACACAAAGACACACACACACACACCAGAGACACACACACACACACACAGAACCACACACACCGAGAGAAACACCACACACACACACACACACCAGAGAAGGACAACACAGAGACACAAACCACACAGAGACACACACGAGACACACCACACAAACAAACACAGATGAGAGGAGAGAGAGGAGGACACACACACAGACAGACCACACAAGAGACACACAGAGAGCACACACACACCCACACACACAGAGAGAGAGACAAACACACACAGAGAGAGAGAGAGAGACACACACAACACACACACACACACAGAGACAACACACACAGAGGAACACACCACAACACACACAGAGAGAGGGAGAGAGAGAGACACACACAGAGAGACACACACAGAGACACACAGAGAGACACACACACACACACACACAGAGCGAGAGACACACACACAAAACACACCACCACAGAGGGAGAGAGAGAGAGACACACACACACAGAGACACACACACAGAGACACACACACACAGAGACACACAAACACAGACACACACACACACAAACAAACACACACACACACACACACGAGAAACACACACACACAGAGAGACACACACAGAGACACACACACAGAGTCACACACACACACACAGACACACACACACAGACACGAGAGAGAGATTTCGGGTGCAAGATTTAAAGATTCAGCTCTGTCTGCATGCTAAGTGTGTGTGGGTTTATTTATCGGCAGATTTCCCTTGGCTTTTATTTACATTTAGTCATTTAGCAGACGCTTTTATCCAAAGCGACTTACAAATGAGGACAAATGAATGAGAACGAAAAACCTGAAGAGCTTTCTGCGTCTGTAGTCCATACCGAGCCTCATTTTAACACTATAGCGCCTCCTGCTGGACACTGACTGACAGCAACACAACTAACGCTATCACGGGGCCTCGAGACGACTTCAAACATGACAAAACAGGCATTAAAATCAGCTGAAATAACTACAAATCAAAGATTTCCTATTTTATTTCACTCTCTCAAAAAGAACCAGGATTCACATAATCATTAAAAACCTGGGAGCCTCTTTTTAAACACTTTTAGAGCTGGAAAATGCAAACACATTCATGAATATACTGTTTTATGCCAAGCTCTGAAATGTATATATCCTTACCCAATAAAACACTATGGGAATTTGTATAATGAATATACATAATATTTCATTGGGTAGAATTATTTAAATTTTTTTAAATATATATTATACACTATTGAACATATTGTATTTATAAATATTTAAATGTTTTAAAATTATATTAAAATATTTTTAATCCTTATGCAGTAAATCATGAACGACTGGGAAAGTCATGCAAACTCATTGGTTAAAAAGAGCAGAAATGAATAGACTAAAATTACATTTAAAAAAATATATTTAATTAATGAATTGCCGTTAAGGAGATCCCAGATGGAAAAGTACCATTCAAGTATTGTTGTAGAGTCTCAAACTTGAGAAACAGCTTTCAAGGAACAAGGAAACTTTAAAAGAATATAAACAAACTCCATCATTTACTCACCAAACCTTCTTTCTTCAGTCTTTTACTCCATGTGATGAAAGCAGTGAGTGACCAGGAAAGGTCAAACTCCAGAAGAGACCCCAAAAAATCCCTGAAAGCATCCTTTAAAGTACAGAGCATTTTATAACACACTCACCTGTGATAAAACTCACTAGTGCACAGACTCTTGGGTCTTTATTATACTGGTTTTGATCTTATAGTAGTTGCTTTCATTTAGATTCAGCAGCGCATACAGTATG
>JADLZN010002316.1:72500-97500 GCA_018155175.1 Sinocyclocheilus anophthalmus | reverse complement strand
TTAAAGCAAAACATACATAAATAAATAAAAATGTAAACTAAAATTTGTAAAACTAAAAGGGGTTATATTTCCCACTGGGGCTAATCTATTTAATATACTGTAAATCTATCATAATATAGTCTTAACATGTTATACTGAAATATACTTCATGTATATCATATTTAAATATGTACTAAGCATTTAAATAATAGAGAAGTGAACTATATTGTACTTTTTAAAAAATTGACCAGTCTCTATTAGCATTTACTATTTCGTATTTAGTACATATTTTTGTTAAATTTTGAAAATGTTATGTACAATAATAATGCCCAAAGTCCACAAAATATAATAAATTAAAAATGAAATAAAAATAAATAAGTGGGCCTCGCATCACTTTACGCCGCGACTTTAGGCGTGAAGCTTTTGTAAAAATCTAAAGTGTCGTGTTTACATTTTTACCAGTGCAAGTGTTTTTGTAAATATGTATTACAAATACGTACAATTTTCTCTGTTTATTAGTCAACAGAACAGACCATGTGTATAAGAAAACCAGGTTTTGCCCAAACAGTGGCAGAGATTGAATGGTCGTGGATGATCAGTCTGTAATCTGTAGTCTTGTGTGAACTAAAGTAGTACTGTTTAGTTCACAGACTCATTCAGTGCATCAGCAGAACTGTGTTTTCTGGCATGTTCTGGTGTTTTAATGTGATGTGAGATCTGTAGGTTGTGAATGGCAGCGTCCTCGTCCCCGTCCTCGGCTGGAGGAGTCAGCGGCAGCTCGGTGACCGGATCCGGCTTCAGTGCTTCTGAGCTCATCCCGCCGAGGAAAGTGCTCTACACTTACCCCAAAGGAGCCGGAGAGATGATGGAGGGTGTGTGCGCCGTTTCTCTCTTTCTTTAGCATTGCTGAATACCATTTTTGTCCTGCTGAAGCTCAAAAATGGCACGTACGGTTAGGTCCTTCACTGGTGGCTCTTTCTCGAATCTGAGCGTGGCTTCTGGATCATTTTCCCAGTGGCCCACACTGAACGGGGCTGTTACGAGCGGTCATTCCTGTCTGTTAGTTAATGAGACCTACAGCCAGTTTGCGTGTGTTTGTTACACAGGGTTGTCACAATGCTGATCTACTGCATGCATACATTTGCCTTTTTCCGCAGATGGATCTGATAGATTTTTATGCGAGTCTGTGTTCAGCTATCAAGTTGCATCCACACTGAAGCAGGTTAAACACGGTGAGTTAAAATAAAAACTGAACAAAACACACCTATATAGTTCACCCTCAGGTCATCCGAGATTAGGATGAGTTTGTTTCTTCATCAGATTTGGAGAAATGAAGCACTGCATCAGTGTCTCAGCAATGGATGAATGGGTGCCGTCAGAATGAGAGGCCAAACAGCTGATAAAAACATCACAATAATCCACAGCACTCCAGTGCATCAGTTAACACCTGGAGAAGAGAAAAGCTGAAACTAATTCAGCATTAAGACGATTTTAACTCCAATACGAGTCCATAATCCATAATAAGGCTTCCTCCAGTGAAGAAGTGCATCTGCTGTTGTCTCTCACATCACATCCAGCCACATATTGTTTAGAGCTGTTTAAACGCTGCTGATCTGTGCAGATTCTCTCCTGATCAATCAGAACACTTTTTCACTGGAGGAAGCTTTATCTGGATTTTTTTTTGACTCTATTTGAGTTAAAAAGGTCTAGTGGATGTTGTTGTGTTTCGTCTTCTCCAGATGTTAACTGATGGACTGGAGTGCTGTGGATTACTTGTGGATTATTGTGATGTTTTTATCAGCTCTCATTCTGACGGCACCCATTCACTGCAGAGCAAGTGATGCAATGCTACATTTCTCCAAATCTGATGAAGAAACAAACTCATCTACATCTCTGATGACCTGAGGGTGAACACATTTCCAGCACATTTTCATTTCCTCTAAAGCTCTGTGCACACTAGAGTGTGAATGAGAATTTGAGCTTCACCGATGGTTGATCTGGATGGTCTCTGATCTCAGATCAGCAGGTGTCACGGATGGAGCGTCTGGCTGGACTGGTGGAGCAGTTGGAGGCAGACGAGTGGAAATATAAACCCATCGAGCAGCTCCTGGGATTCACGACCTCGTGACTGCATTCAGAACAGACGGATCAGTTTCTCCGCTTGTAAACATATTCATTGGTTTTTCCCCGTCTTGAATGAGCTGAAGTTCTTATGAATGTACTGTAGGTGTATGTTGTTTTGCACTGGTTTATAATCATCAGCATTGAGTGTTTGTGATCATGTGTGTAAATATGCGTTGTGTTTTTGTATACAGCCTTAGGAATACTTTAAAATAAGAACCCATGTTTTCACAGAGTGGATTTTTACATGTATGAACTCTGAACACATGTACAATAAAAGCCTTTTAAAGCACAATTCACAATGTTGCATGAATTAATTTAAAAGATCACAGGTGCATTAAAATCTACATGAAGTTTAACATGAAATCTGCATTGATTTTATTTAGGCCTACTTTCTTAATGTGCTCAATAAATAATTAAAATGTATGTATTTGAATTGCATATTGGATTATATCGTTTTAAAATTAAGAAACTAGTAAATGTAATCCGATGCATGATTTGTCAGAAATCTATTTGATTTTATATTAAAAAAAACAATACATTTATCAAAATACGTGTATTCAAAATTGCTTAGATTCAGCATAAATCTGTTTTTTTTTGTTTGAAAAAAGAATTGCATTTATTCTATTAAAAGTATGAACATGATTTAAATATGACTAGCTGTGGAACAAGCACGTTAGTTAAAATGCATTGATTGAAACATTTATAATAAATAAATATACCTGGTTATTTTGTATTTAAAACACGTTGAGTTTATTAGTACTTTTAGTCAGTTAATCTGACCCGCTTCATTCATGTATGACTGATAAAGACGCATTACATTATGTTTATAAATGAATGTTAAAACTCTAAATATTATATGCAATTCAAATACATAAAATCCTATTTTTATATGTTTAGTTTTTATTGGGTTATTTTTATTTTGTTTTATTTATTTGATTTTTCAATTATTCACCTCTCATATTAAAATCTCTCAGAAAGTTCAAGCATTTTGATATTCAAAGTGTAAGTCATTTGCAAAGAGCAAAAGTGTGTCATATTTACATTTTGACCAGTGCAAAAATGGTTTTCAGTGACTTTAGTCAGTGTGTGTTTTCATTAGCGTTTTCTCTAGTTATTATTTAGTCAACTGAGCATGTGTGTGAGACTCTGTTTGGCTAAAACAGTGGCTGAGGGATAGTTTCAGAGACAGACGTGGGAGTCGTGTGGCACACAGTCCTGCAGGAACACAGAGAGACAGCTGGGTGGAGAATGAAAATAAGAGCCTCAGTCTTTGTCCTTGAGCTGAAGCTCCTACAGAAAAACAGTCAAAGCTCTCTTGTTCATCACCTAAAACGAGCTTACTGCTTTTATGTGGAAATAATATGAATAAAAGTTAAAGTTCATGTTAAAGCTTGAGTGGGAAAGGGAAAGCAATGCAATGTGAGCCTTGTGTAAACGTTGCTTTGAGTTCCTGCAGATGCTTGATGAACCACTGAACGTCAGTAGATGTTTATCAGCCTTTATCGAAGCGGGCCGCAGAGACGTTTCTGAATGAAAGTACTGAACGTTCTGTTCTAGCTGAGATGTTGACTGTCCACTTCTGTATTCAGCAAAAGGGCATTTCTAACTCCACTGCTAGGACTGCCGGAAACACAGGGCGGAGCTCATGAAAAATGTATTTCACAGCAAAAAGAAAGAAACAAGAAATTATATTTTGCATGAAATGGGAATGGAAAAAATGAGGAAAAATGGAAATGTATGACTACTAAGATACATCGGAATTAAACATTTTTAATGAAAATTCATTTTTCCTAATTGCTTTTGACATTTAATGCAATTTTTCATTAAAACAATCGCTCCAGAAATTTTAGTTTAGATTTTTGTCATTCTTGTCATTCTCAATTAGTGATCCTTGTTATATTTTCATTTTAATACATTGTTGTTAATGATAAATTAAAGGCAGTACAACAAACAATTATGTATGGTGTTTATAATATGCACAGATATATAGATAACATTACATATATATATATATATATATACGCATAATTACATTACTGCTATGAATTATAAAATATTGTCCTAAAGTATAGTGTGTGTGTTTTTATTTTATGGGGTTGTAAATGACAAAAAATCTAAACTCTCTCTCTCTCTCTCTCTCTCTCTCTCTATATATGTACGTATATACTGTATGTATATATATATAAGTTTGTATTGATAATTAAGTGAATTATATTAATTATAATTCTAAATACATTTTAAATAATATATGTGAAATGGGTTTTAGAAGAAAATCCTTCAAATAGGCTTCTTTTTATGCAAAATATTGATTTTGTTGTTGTGAAATATGAGTTGAACATATTTTTACAGTTTCTTATGCATATATTCAGATTTGCATATTGCACAAACATTGCTCCTTTCTCAGTAGAATAACAGACTGTTGTTGATTTCATGGCAACATTTGGGTCATTCACTTAATGCCCATAAAACAAAGGTGCCTCTGCGAGATGTAAATAAAGTGGGACGGTATGTTTTGTTCCTGGACGGGGAACACGTGTCTGTTTTTCTGTGGTTCCTCCTACATTCAGAGGGAACTGTTTGTCCTCCTCTGCTGAAGTACATCTGTGAAGTTTGGCTTCCGTCCAACAATCCTCCATTGCATTATATGCATAGGAATGTGTGCATGAACTTAAATAAAAGCCCAGCTAGTGAAACTTCAGTAATAGATTTCTTGAGCTTTCGAAACTTTATTTGCTTTGGTTGCTTAATTCTTTGTCCTGAAGAAACAGTTTATTATTCACAGTTGAAGTGGTCAAAGGCTTTCATTCAAATGGACAAACAGCTTTAAGTTTTAACCAGGAAACCTTCCAGCTATTATTGCAGCATTTCGTAGAAGTCGTAAGGATCATTATACGGCTGTAAATGAGTTTTACTCAACATGTTTTTGATCCAAAGCAACCTGGTGTTGCCATTTTAGTCACCCTCCAGTTCACCTTGTTTTAGGATTAAACTCGCAACCTAGTTATAGACAAATACTCAGGAGTATTTTTGCCAAAGCTTTGTCCCAAAGTAACCACATCTTTATAATACTATGTATGAGCAATAATGATTGAACAAACACTACTTATGACACAGCAGTGTGTCTGCTATATGGAAACATATAAACCTATCGATGTAAAGTCAATGACAAGACATAAAGTCAGTATTGTGAAATGTAAAGTCAGAATCACGAGATGCAAAGTCAGAATTGTGAAATGTAAAGTCAGAATCGCTAGATATAAACACAATTCAGACGTTAGTCAGTATAGTGAGATGTAAAGCCAGTCTAGTGATGATGTAGTCAGAACGCTAGATGTAAAGTCAGAATAGTGAGACGTAGTCAGTATAGTGAGATGTAAAGTCAGTATAGTGAGACGTAAAGTCAGAATAGTGAGATGTAAATCAGAATCGCTAGATGTAAAGTCAGAATAGTGAGACGTAGTCAGTATAGTGAGATGTAAATTCAGTATAGTGAGATGTAAAGTCAGAATCGCTAGATGTAAAGTCAGAATAGTGAGACGTAGTCAGTATAGTGAGATGTAAATTCAGTATAGTGAGATGTAAAGTCAGAATCGCGAGATGTAAAGTCAGAATAGTGAGACGTAAAGTCAGTATAGTGAGATGCAAAGTCAGAATCGCTAGATGTAAAGTCAGTATAGTGAGACGTAAAGTCAGTATAGTGAGATGTAAAGTCAGAATTGTGAGACGTAAAGTCAGAATCGCTAGATGTAAAGTCAGAATAGTGAGACGTAAAGTCAGAATAGGGAGATGTAAAGTCAGAATTGCGAGACATAAAGTCAGAATTGCGAGACGTAAAGTCAGAATTGCGAGATGTAAAGTCAGAATAGTGAGACGTAGTCAGTATAGTGAGATGTAAAGTCAGAATAGTGAGATGTAAAGTCAGAATCGCTAGACGTAAAGTCAGTATAGTGAGAAGTAAAGTCAGAATAGTGAGACGTAAAGTCAGAATAGGGAGATGTAAAGTCAGAATAGTGAGACGTAAAGTCAGAATAGTGAGATGTAAAGTCAGTATAGTGAGACATAAAGTCAGAATAGTGAGATGTAAAGTCAGAATAGTGAGACGTAAAGTCAGTATAGTGAGACGTAAAGTCAGTATAGTGAGACGTAAAGTCAGAATAGTGAGATGTAAATCAGAATCGCTAGATGTAAAGTCAGAATAGTGAGACGTAAAGTCAGAATTGCGAGACATAAAGTCAGAATTGTGAGATGTAAAGTCAGAATAGTGAGATGTAAAGTCAGTATAGTGAGACATAAAGTCAGAATAGTGAGATGTAAAGTCAGAATAGTGAGACGTAAAGTCAGAATAGGGAGATGTAAAGTCAGAATTGCGAGACGTAAAGTCAGTATAGTGAGACATAAAGTCAGTATAGTGAGACATAAAGTCAGAATAGTGAGATGTAAAGTCAGTATAGTGAGATGTAAATTCAGTATAGTGAGATGTAAAGTCAGAATCGCTAGATGTAAAGTCAGAATAGTGAGACGTAGTCAGTATAGTGAGATGTAAAGTCAGTATAGTGAGATGTAAAAGTCAGTATAGTGAGATGTAAAGTCAGTATAGTGAGACATAAAGTCAGAATAGTGAGATGTAAAGTCAGTATAGTGAGACGTAAAGTCAGTATAGTGAGACGTAAAGTCAGTATAGTGAGACGTAAAGTCAGTATAGTGAGACGTAAAGTCAGTATAGTGAGATGTAAAGTCAGTATAGTGAGATGTAAAGTCAGTATAGTGAGACGTAAAGTCAGTATAGTGAGATGTAAAGTCGGAATTGTGAGTTGTTGTAAATAAGAAATAAAGGTAAATAAATCATGTATTTAATGGGTGACTGTAATTTAATGCTCAGAAAATCTGCTGTGAAAATACATGCTAAAATTGCATCCTTCCTCAGTGTTTTTTCGTTCACTAAGCGTCTTTAAGGCACATTTGGCAGAGGTCAGATCTTCAGTTGTCAGTTCAGTTCTGCTGAGGTTTAAGCACCTTTCTAAAAGCACCGCATAAACGTGTGCTATAGTCTACCACTGACTTCACGCAGAAAACTCTTCTGACAGTCATTCTGAGGCCCATTAATGTTTGTGTATTCACGCGGCTGAACCGATTCAAATGCATTATATGCAAAAGCTGCCGCAGGATTTGAGGGAAAACACACCCTTGGCTAGCAAACAGAAGACAGGAATGCGCTTGCATGGGACGGTCTCTGCTGACCAGCAACAGGCCTTCATTCTAAACTAGGAAACTTTGAACCCTTCCTTAACCTGCAGACTGCAGCGCTTCACACTTTACTGGCCAAATCCAGACACTTTAGCTCAAAGACAAAGTCTTACTCAAATTACATCTGGCTTTATTATGAACTCTTTCCAGTGACGACTAGTTCTTACGTTTTTAAGTTTGTTGGAGCTTTCCAATGTACCAAAGTGTGTTAGTTTCAGGGATTTCATGTCAAAACGCCCCACAAATTCAGACCACTTTCAGTACTTTTAAATGGTTAAAATGTGAAAACAGGGTTAATGTGTCCTTAGACTTGTAAAATATTATTTAGCATTAAAAAATACTTAGAAAAGTGTATATTTATGTCTTTTACACTATAAAAAAAGCTTAAATGGGTTATATTTAACCCATAATATTCCGTTTTCTTGGCACAATATATATAGGACGTCCCATTCTGAGACATTAAATAATTTTTTGATTTGAATCAAACCAGTTGTTTTAGATGTTTCCATTTTCAGGTTACCATTTTGTTTTTCAGTGTAACTAACAAATAGTTTGGCAATGGGACACATGCATTTTTAAAAGTAGCCTACAGATATGAGCTCATAAAAGTTGCATGATAACAATAATAGAAGAACAGCATGAAGCATATATCAGCTTATATCAAGCAAGTCTCTCATGCCAACAACCTATATTAAATCCAGCAGGCATGGATTATAGGATAAGGACGCATTTGACTGCATGGATCTCGCAGTGTGTTTATTTAGTTGAAATCATCAGCCATTGAATGCACCTCCTCCACCGCAGACAATAGCACGCTCTCATTGGTCAGCGCTGCTTCGTGTTACCAGGCGAACTTGGGACGTGACACAAACGCCGATTGGCTGGAAACTCTCGGGGGGCGTGGCCAGCGGGTATATAAGCAGGCGCAGAGCGGTTACGTCAGTGTTTGCGGCGCTCACTGCAGACACGAACAGCTGCTGCACTCACTCCGCGTCTCACTCCGCGTCTCACTCCGCGTCTCACACGGCTTTGTTGGTCGCTGGTCTTTGTTTGGACTGTTTTATCTGCGGAAACTACCGACAATCCATCACACCTGAAGATCTACAGTGCTGAAGATCGGTAAGTGTCTTATTTGAGGATTTTCAGTGTTTAAACAGCGCAGTTTGTATTGTCTTCATTGTTCTTTCAAACCTTAGAGTGCAATGCAACGCAGAAGTATTCTGCATCATTACTATCTGCTGCAATGTTCATAACATCAGCACTGCAAAATCAGTCAAATAACTGGCTGATGCATGTTTTGTTTTTTTTAGTTAAAATGACAGTTCTTTTGTTGACTGACTTGTTTACTCTGCAGAGATTTTCTTGCTTGGTGTTGTCAATTATCCAAGCTTTTTTAGATGAGAAGCAAAGTATTCAGACTAAATCTCAATATTTAGTGAGTTTATGCTTATTTTTCTCGCCCTATTGGCAGGTTCTTGTCTTGTGTTATGCATAAAGTAATTTTCCAATACAATAACATGAACTTAATAAAATTCAGAATGCAAGACTTTAAATCTCTAGTCATTTTGCTTGTAAATGCATCTTGATTTGTACTGGAAAAGCCAAAAACACTCAATTCTTTTGCAATGCACCAGCTGCTTTTGTCTCGTGCATGAATAATAAAACCAAATCTTCTTTTACAGTCATTCTAAGACACAACAATGCAGGAGCAGCTGATTTCCAGCCTTTCATCTGAAGACTCGGGTCTCCCATCCACACCGGCATCTGATGCTCCATCCAAACGCTTGTCCTGGAGCAACCTGATGCAGAAACTGCACAGCAGCCAAAGCCTGGACTCCGATGCAGACAATCACAGCAGCACAGACGATGCATCAGATGCAGGTAAACACGCACTTCTTGCACGAGCTTCAATGCATACATTTTCCAACTTGGGTTGCAAGTTCTCGAGTCTAATGCATGCTTGCATTCATCTCCCGCAGGTTCCATATCCCTAGCTGATCTGTCCGAATCAGACTTATTTTTTGACCCGACCGAAGAGGCGTTGTGCAAAGAAGTGGTGCAGCTCATCGCACTTAACCTGACCGATGCCAAAGACGGCGTCTTGCACTGCTCCAAGCTGCTGATTCCCGAGACGCTCCTGGAGCGCATCGGCCAGGAGCTGGTGCACCTGTCGGTCAGCGAGCCCTGCGGCCTCCGCGGTGCCCTCGTTGACCTCTGCGTGGAGCAGGATGGCAGCTGCGAAGCCGTGGGACAGATCTCCGTCGACCCGTACCTAGTGCCCACCTTCCAGCTCACGCTCGTGCTGAGGCTCGACTCCAGGGGCTTTTGGCCAAAAATCCAGGGGCTTTTCGCCGGCAGATCGCCTTCGTCTCCGGTTGTTAGACGTGCACTTAAACTGAGCACTGGATTTAGAGTTATTAAAAGAAAACTGTACAGCTCCGAAGAGCTTTTGATTGAAGAATGCTGAGATTGAGATGTCATGAACGTTTACTAGGTTTTAAAATGAAGCTGTTTGGTCTCGTGAGAGGCCTGATTGTTATTTAAAGCAGTGAATTACCAACTCGCAGGGCATTTGTAATGCAGATGTAGGGTATATAAAAAAGACTTTAATACAGTTTGGTCTGTTTGTTGCACTTTTGCTGGCGTTCTAGTGAAGCAGGAGTTTTCGGGCTGCTGTTGAAATGTTTACCTCAGGTTCACGGAAACCAAATGTGGCAGCTATTTTCCATGTAACAAACTTGATGTTTTTCTGTTATTCAAGTGCCGGATTGTTCGAAGATGTGTGTGGATGCAGTTATTGTTCCCTTGGATCAAATGGAAGAGGTGCTTTTATTTTTTTAAACAATCATATGCATATTCCATGCATCTTATTTATTTGATATTCAAATGCAATGGGTTCTGTTTTTTTTTTTGTTTTGTTTGTACTTGAACGAAATGCAGAAATAAATTATTTTTTCAAGAAACTGGGTGTATTTTTTTTTTTTTTTTAATTTTTTTGGTGCATTAGGCCTATGACCGTAATTGTACATTTAGATTTTAGCCAGTCGACCGATGTTTTTATCTAAAACAATTTGAATTGCATTAATGTCGAAATGTGCATTATCAATTTATGAGTCAGAGGAGAAATTAATGCATTTACTTCATAGTATTTTAATTGCAGTGGCATGCAGAGACGCCACAATTCATTATTATTATTTTTTTATTAGAAGTTTTTATAAACATGCTTCAATTAATTTGATTTACTGACAAAGTACTTTAGTTTTGATTAATTTATTTATGTGCTATCTAAATTGTAACAGGTTTTTCCATTGTAGAAACCACCCCTTCAGTAGCTTTGGCAAAACACACCCAAAACAAAAAAACCATCCCCAGCCCAAGGGTAAACACCCTCACCACAACAGAAAAGAACTTACTTATATCACATTTACGTTACTGCTACATTATGCCGCTTTATTTGATGCTTCCCGTTCTTCTACCCTCCCCGCCTAAATGCCACTCCACCACACAGTCTATGCACGCACACCCACTTCTACTAATGTTACACTTTAGACGTTAAGTGTCCTTAACAAACCACCCCCGGCCACCTCCAACTATATCTTCAGACTTGCCTACTAAAGAATATATCAAATATATAATGCATTTGATTTGCACTCAGTCTAGCACATCGCGCATGTCTGCCGTGACCCCCCCCCCACAGGGTGCTCAGCTCAGACCCATGCATGCGTCCAAACAGGCCACTTGGACCCCCACTAAAAACATCCACAAAATCCACAGCCATCAGTCCATCAGTTAACAGTCTGCAGAGAAGACAAAAAAGCCCATGCAGACACATCCCTAGCTTAAGATGTTTTAACTCCAATATGAGTCATAATCCATAAAAAACGCTTTGATTTTTTAAAGTTTTACAATGTATTGTGATGTTTTATCGCCTTGTTTGGACTCTCATCTTGACGGCACACCCATTCACTGCAGACGCATCCATTGTACCTGAGACACCTGAGGAATGCTACATTTAATCCAAAATGATGGCAACGAAAACAAACTCATCCTAATCTCAGATGGCCTGAGGGTGTTCATAAAAGTTCACTTTTTGACTATTATAGTCATTCTAGTTCATTTGTAGTCCATTTTTGGGTCAACTGTTCCTTTAAGTGAAGAGCATGTCTTTCTCTCAGCTGTTTTTATCAACATGCCACACACTGGTTTTCCTTTTTTTCAGCCGGGTGACTATGAACGTGCTTAACAACACATGATTCAGCCCCTCAAGTTAGTGGCCCCATCAGCTGAATGTACCGCACAAGTCTAAAACTCATGAAACTCACACACACACTCGGCGAGAGTCACGACAGTGGCCACGTACAATCTTTATAGGTATTCAGATCGTGAAATTAATTGCAGCGTAGTCTCTGTCAGCGATGAATTAGTTCCACTAAAAGTATGTAGAAATCTAAAACTTCATATGAAATAAATATTCCTATTCCAATCTCATAAATTGACCTGTGCCCTACAGCTGCCCGTGTAGTTACTCTCTAAACACCAGCACGACATTATAAATCAGAGCATACGCAATAACTTAATAAGTAGGCCATCCCTGACATCATGACTAAATCTCAAAAATACAACATATTAAATCATAAAAGACCATGATCTCAGTTCTAAACGAAACTACAAATAAATATATAGTCAGATATTGTTGTCGACGACCATCATCTCCAGTCTGTTTCATATAGACCAACACCAGATTGTGATTCCATGACGGAGCTGAAACGATGCTGAATTAGAAAACGACACCATGAAATTTAATCCAGGGCCTCAGACATTCAGACTGCGAGGGAAACGTCACTTCCATCACAGGAAGGAGTACAAAACACCAGCTCCGAGCGTTTTCACACACACACAAAACACACACACATGCCCGTCCTTAGCAGCATTGCATGTATCAACACTCAGGCACACAGAGCACAGACACAACTCACAAAACACAACACACTCTCACACACACTACAACACAGAAAACGACAGACAGGAGACCACACCCATAACACACTCTCTCATCACCAGACACACACACACAACACCACAGAAACACAAACACAGACAGACAGCACCAGACACAACACACACAAACACATCTAGCCACAAACACACTCTCACACCACACTACCCACAAAGCCAGGACAGACACACACAACACTCTCTACACACCACCACCACACACAGCACAACATGAAACACACCTAAGAAACACACACACACACACACACAGACACAGACTCACACAAAGACAGACACACACCACAAACACACCTACTCTCACACAACACACACACACGACACCACACACACATGAAAAACACACACAGCTTCAGCCCTCAATTTAAATCTTCTCAAGCTCAAGCTTGCAGTAGTCCTAGTAGTTGCTGCAATGCTCAGCCCTGTTTTTCGAACAAATGTATTTACAATCCGTATGGCGTTCTTCCATATTCCAGACTGGAGAGATTGTTTTTGGAACCTGTGCAGAAAATAAATATTGATATATTAATCATATTTATTTGAAGAAATATTAATAATGCATTGTTTTAATTAATTATTTGTGATGAAAATGCAACATTCCACAATGCAAAAAAACACCAGCAGATGTTCAAAGCTGAAGTGTGTAATTTCGCAGCACAAACACTGACCGACTCTTCCAGCAGTGATTTGGGAAGAATTTTTCCCGTTCATTCACTCCATAAGGAATTCACAAAGCACTGAACCAAACAAACCAGTACTTATAATATATGTTTTTTTATTTCCAGGTGACTTTCTTTTTCAGTTTATTACTAAACCTTAATAAATATTTATTGTTTTTACAGTTATTCATATGTATATAATATGTTTATTGTTGATGGAAGTCAAAAATCAATCAATTTCCTGAGAAGAATATAAACAGGATTTTTTTACTTACTGTTCCTACTTTTTTCCCGCTCTGCTGCAAAGAAAATCTAAACAGTTTTCACACACACAGGTTGGCATTGGTTGAAAAAAATGGTTGGCGTTGTTGTTGTGTTGTTGTTGTTGTTGTGTCAGGCTGCTCAGATAAACAAACCACTTTTTTATAATGATCTAAAAGGGCTTTTTACTCTACAGGACGTCAAACTTGACTCTGAACATTTTACTGAGACACCACAAACTATCTGAAACGTCCAGAGAATGAGAAATCTTCACTGATTATGTTTGATTCCTAGCGAATGCATGAACTGGAAGCAAAGTGGCTTTGGATTAAAGCATCTTCAGATGCGTGAATGTGAGTGAAGCAGGACTCAGAGGACGGATGCGGCACTCACCAGAATCTTCAATCTATCCGTGTAAAGATGCCTGAACTCAGGGACAGCGAGAGCAGCTGGGCGGTTTCCATCCGATGAGCCCGCTGGTAAAGATCACGTCCACGAAATAAGCGCACGGGTACAGCAGGACCATCCTCTGAAACACACACACCACACACACACACACACACACACACACACACACACACACACACAACATGGTATACATCATCATTATACATTATCAGATTTATACATCATCTGAAAGAAGCTGAATAAATAATCTTTCCATTAATGTATGGTTTGTTAAGATATGACAATATCTGGCTGAGATACAACTATTTGAAAATCTGGAATCGGAGGGTGCAAAAAAAAAAAAATCAAAACATTGAGAAAATCACATTTAAAGTTGTCCAAATTAAGTTATTAGCAATGCATATTACTAATCAAACATTAAGTTTTGATATATTTACGGTAGGGCAATTACTAAATATTGAGTGATTGATTTTGGAAATAAAAGAAAAACAAAAGAAAACATGATAATTTTGACCATACAATTTGTTTTGGCTATTCAACAAATATACCCCAGCGACTTTTTTTGTGGTCCAGGGTCACATATGTGCATAAATTAGCACACCATGACAGAATTTAAAAGGATACGTCAAAAGTCCACTCAGATGATGAAACACTGTTTGCTCAGGCTGGGAATAAACATGAGTGAATCATCAGTGAAACGGTTGTGAACTTCCCTCGAATATCTCAAGAACTCAAGCTGATTCATCGGACGCGAGGCGAATTATGTTAAAGCAAGTGAGAATGTGCAGCCAGTTCTGACCGGCTCTCAGCAAACCAATCTGCTTCAGTTCACAAAAACAGAAGAGTTCAGACGTGTGAGTCATGAAGAGAGATTCTGCTTTAGTCTGGAATAATCCGGCAGAACTCGCTCCGTTATGATTACACAATTACTACAAGCTCTTAAAGGGACAGTCCACCCAAAAACAACAGTTCTGTCATCATTTACTCACCCTCACACTCCAAACCTGTATGATTCACTTAAGATTTAGAGAATGTTTGTTCATTTTTCAAAATGTTTAGGGTCAGTAATATATATATATATTTTTTCAACATTGATAAACCGTTTTCAACACTGATAATAATCAGAAATGTTTCTTGAGCAGCAGATCAGCATATTATACTGATTTCTGAGATCATGGGACATGAAGATGGAGGAAGGATGCCTGAAAATCAAGCTGCGAATAAACAGGAATACATTACAGTTTAACAGATACTCACACAGAAAACAGCTGTTTTAATTTTAATAATATTTCAGATTTTTACTGTATTTTTGCTCAAATAAATGCAGCCTCGGTGAGCTGAAGAGACTCTTTAAAAAATTTTTTTTTTAATCTTACCTACCCACAAAAAATATATTTTTATTAGACCTGAAGTGAACTTGAACTCATAATGATTTCAGTTTGTGTTGCTTTGATCTTCACATGACCAAACATATTACTTCAGGAGACTTGGTAAACACAGTGAACGAGTCTGTTAGGACACTTTTATGGTGCTTTTTTTTGGACCTTGACAGTGTGTGTGGGGGGTGTGTGTGTGTATGCGTGTGTCTGTGAGTGTGTGCGTGTGTCTGAGAGAGTGTGGTGTGGCTGTGTGTGTGTGTCTTGAGTGTGTTGTAAGGGTTGTAGAGTGTATGTAAGTGTGTGCGTGCGTGCGTGAGTGCGTGTGTCCGTGTTATGAGGATGTGGTGTGTCTGTGTGTGTGTGTGTGAGTGTGTGCGTGTTTGTGTGTGTGTGAGTGTGTGTGTGTGTGTGTGCGTGTGAGTGTGTGTGTGTGTGTGTGTGTGTGTGTGTCTGTGTGTGTGTCTGTGTGTGTGTGTGTGTGTGTGTGAGTGAGTGTGTGTGTGTGTTTGTGTGTGTGTGCGTGTGTGTGTGTGTGTGAGGTGTGTGAGGAGTGAGTGTGTGAGTGTGTGTGTGAGGGAGAGAGAGTGAGTGTGTGTGTGTGTGAGTGAGTGTGTGTGTGTGAGTGAGTGTGAGGAGTGAGTGCGTGGTCTGTGTGGAGTAGTGCGTGTGGCTGTGTGTGAGTGAGTGAGTGTGTCTGTGTGTGTGTGAGTGTGTGCGTGAGTGAGTCTGTGTGTGTGTGAGTGTGAGTGAGTGTGTGTGTGTTCTGTGTGTGTGTGAGTGTGTGTGTGAGAGTGTCGGTTTAAGTGTCGTGCGGAGGAGTGTGGTATGTGTGTGGTGAGAGGTTATGTGTCTGTAAGTGTGTGCGTGAGTGAGTGTGTGTCTGTGTGTATGTGTGTGTCACATACTCTGTTGTTTCTCTTTCCAGCAGTTGTTCCTGAGGTTGGAGATGTAGTCGTCCTCCACGCTGCTCTCCACACGTTTCAGACTCGCGCTGCTGAAGTCCTGAGAGAAACGCTCGTTCACATAATACGTCACGCCCAGATTCTCTGTCACGCGCTTGTGTGTGTGACCCGCTGACCTGAGACACACACGTCAAACGAGATATTTTCAGAAGGACATGATAAGAAAGTAACACACAGAGAGAGAAAACAAGCACATGCTGAACTTGAATAAAGTGTACAGTATATGCTCAATATATTAGTACCACTGATATTAGTTTTTGTTAATATTTTGGATTCATTTTATTTTCTGTTTTAGAAATTTTGTTGTGTAATTTTATCTTTTTTATTATTATTTTAAATATGCCTGTTTAGTTTTTGTTAAATGTAAATTTTTTGATATTTTTGTACATCAGTAAAACTAAATGAAAATGAAAAATGTTGCCTTGCAACTAGCTAAAATAAAACCCAAATATATTCTTTTTATTTTATTGATATGTGATCCTGGACCACAAAACCAGTCATAAGGGTAAATTTTTCGAAATTGAGATTTATACGTCATCTGAAAGCTGAATAAATAAGCTTTCCATTGATGAATGGTTTGTTAGGATAGGACAATATTAGAAAATCTGGAATCTGAGGGTGCAAAAAAACTAAATATTGAGAAAACCTCCTTTAAAGTTGTCCAAAATGAAGTTCTCAGCAATGCATATTACAAATCAAAAATTAAGTTTTGATATATTTACAGTAGGAAAGTTACTAAATATCTTCATGGAAAATGATCTTTACTTAATATTCCTAATGATTTTTGGCATAAAAGAAAAAAAACAATAATTTGACCCATACAATGTATTGTTGGCTATTGCTACAAATATCCCCCAGCGACTCAACACTGCTTTTGTGCACACACACACACACACACACAATTCCTCTTTTAGTTTTAGTTAACTATAAGTACGAGTGTATAAAGAGAGCACTGAGGGTCAGAGGTCACAGGTTTCATGCACATGGAGTGTGAAGACGCAGCTGAGCGACTTTCCACTCAAGACTTCTAGATGATTCCTCAGGGGTCAAAGGTTAAGAGTTCACATCTCTCCGATCTCTCTCGACCAATCAGACGAGATCTCACGTGATTGACAGAATGCATCTGCTGTACAGCTGCGGTGTTTCGTTCAAATTAAAATGCTACATAAAATAAATTAAAGTTAAAATGTTAAACGTTAGAAAAATCATTTAAGAGAGGAGCATTATGATAAACATACGCATTATATAACATTAATGTAATTAATGTAGAATATATCTGTCATGAAAGCTTTTATTACAGCCACAGTTTAAATGTTTATATTTCAAAAAACAATTAATATTAAAATTTTAAAATGTTCTACATACCTATATAAAAAAATAAATGCACTTAATTAGCAGAACGGAAGTGACGGCTTTATATTTAAATTTATTTAATGTCATTCATAAATCATTAATTACTTTTATATTATTTGTTTTCATTGTAAAGCATTTGTATTACCATGATTTTTGCAATGAGCTATATAAATAAACTTATGACTGTGTAGAATGACAGTTTAAATACTCCACGTACCCTGAAGAACTTTACGTAACTATATTGATTCTTGAAAAACAGAGTGTTGTGTGCTTAAGATATCCGGAATGTGCAATGGTGATACTGGAAGAGCAACTGGTGTTAAACGGGTGAAAGCTAGAATAAAAAGAGGAGTGAGGGGGAGAGGGAGAGGGAGAGAGATACCGATAAAGAGAGGGAGAGGGAGAGATACCGATAAAGAGAGGGAGTGTCGGGAAGAGCGAGAGAGAGATATTGATAATAAAGAGACGGGAGCGAGGAAGGATACGAATTAAAGGAGGGATGGGTGAGAGAGAGAGAGAGATACCGATTTTTGAAAGAGCGGAGAGATTACCGATAAAGAGAGGGAGGCGGGAGAGCGAGCGGGAGGAGGGAGCGGAGAGCGAGAGCCCACCACCCCCCCCGCTACCCCCGCATAAACCCCCCAAGAGTGAGAGGAGAGATACCGATTAAAGGAGCGGGCCCGAGGGAGCGAGAGGAGAAGATTTACGATAAGAGAGGGAGAGGGAGAGCGAGAGAGAGATACCGATAAAGAGAGGGAGAGGGAGAGATACCGATAAAGAGAGGGAGAGCGAGAGAGAGATACCGATAAAGAGAGGGAGAGCGAGAGATACCGATAAAGAGAGAGGATGGGAGGCGAGAGAGAGCGGAGAGAGAGAGAGAGAGAGAGAGAAGGGTTGCGGCGGGTGTTGGGAGTTTAGGTATAGGGTTGTTTAACGAGATTTTTATTATCTTTAAAAATTTTTTTTTGTATTTATAAAGAAGAGAGAGGGGAGAGAGAGAGAGGGAGAGAGATAACGATAAAGAGAGGGAGAGAGAGAGAGATAACGATAAAGAGAGGGAGAGAGAGAGAGATAACGATAGAGAGAGGGAGAGAGATACCGATAACCCCAAACAACTCGTGCAGAGCTGAATTAGGACAATTCCCATTATTAATTAGTATTCAAAAGAGAGCTGTGAAATTCCACCAGCACCTGAGATGCAGTGACGCGAGCTCTTACCAGACTGAAGCCCTGCAGTGACATGAGCAGAACCTGCAGAAGAGTGCCCTTTTACAGCAGGTGCTCAAACTACACCCAAACCAGCACAGCACAATCCGGCCCAACCATATCACACAGCTACAAAAACACAATTACATTGCTTACTGGAAAGATGCCACTAAATTACAAAAGAAGATGGAGCTGTATTTAGACCTGCAAAGAGACTACAAACCAGCAGAATACCTGAGCTGTGTAAAAAATCACAAATTAAGAAAGACACTGACAAAATACAGACTGAGTGACCACTGTCTGGCTGTAGAGAGAGGACGACACCGACAGAGATGCAGCCGGGAGAACAGAGTCTGTGTTCACTGTGCTCACAGAAAGAGCTGGAAACAGAGGAACATTTCTTACTGCACTGTGATTACTATCACAACATTAGAGCTGCATATTTCCCCAAATTCCTACAAATTAAACCACATTTTATGGCATTATCAAATACAGAAAAAATTAAGTGACATTTTAGGGGAAGATTCCAAAATGATCCCCACAGCAGCACGATATGTATCAGCCTGTCACACACTAAGACTGTCAGCCAGTGACAAGAATGAAGCCAAAGAGGCATTTCTACATGTACTGGGTGCAATTTATTTAGTATTTATTTATTTGTTTATTTTGATTTTTTAAACAATGTCTTTTTTTTTTTTTCACAAACAAGAAAAATATTAAGTTACATGTACTTATTTACTTGATTATTTTCATATCTATTGTTGTTTTGTTTATGTATTATGTAATTGTTTATTCATGTAATGGACAATGCTTTGGCAATACTGTGCAAGTCATGCCAATAAAGCTCATTTGAATTGAATTGAATTGAGATACCGATAAAGAGAGGGAGAGGGAGAGAGATACCGATAAAGAGAGGGAGAGTGAGAGATACCGATAAAGAGAGGGAGAGTGAGAGATACCGATAAAGAGAGGGAGAGTGAGAGATACCGATAAAGAGAGGGAGAGGGAGAGAGATACCGATAAAGAGAGAGAGGAGAGAGAGAGGAGGGGGATAGCGATTAAAGAGAGAGGGAGAGGAGGATACCGATTAAAGAGAGAGAGAGGGAGAGGAGACGATAAAGAGAGAGGGAGAGGAGGGGAGAGAGATACAGAAAAGAGAGGGACGAGAGGGAGAGAGATACCGATATAAAGAAAGAGGGAGGAGGGGGAGAGAGCGATACCGATAACGAGAGGGGATAGGGGAGGGGAGAGAGGAGAGAGATAGAGAGATACCGAAAAAGAGAGAGAGAGAGGAGAAGAGAGCTGGGATACAAAAAAGGAGGGGAGAGCGAGGGAGCGAGAGGGATGACCGTAAAAGCAGAGGGAGCGAGCGAGAGAGATAGCCGATATAATATTTCATGATAAAGAGAGGGAGAGAGAGAGAGATACCGATAAAGAAGAGAGAGAGAGACGAGATGACTGAGAGAGAGAGATACGATAAAGAGAGAGAGAGGGAGATGGAGAGATACACGATAAAGAGAGGGAGAGAGAGGAGAGATAACGATTTAAAGAGAGGGAGGGAGGAGAAGGAGAGGTGGGAGAGGCGAGAGAGGCGAGTGATGAAGGAGAGCGAGAGCGAGAGGGAGGAGAGAGAGCGGGGAGCAGAGAGAGGCCCCCCGCCCCCACCCTGGGAGAGAGGGGAGGGGGTGAGGGGGAGGGAGCGAGGTGAGAGAGAGGACGAGAGGAGAGAGGAGGAGGAGATGAGTAGGAGGAGGCGGGGGTTTTGGAGCGGGGAGGGAGCGAGCGGAGCAGAGAGGAGGGAGAGAGGAGGGGAAGAGGAGAGAGGGAGAGGGAGAGAAGGAGAAGGAGAGGGAGGGTAGAGGGGAGGTGAGGATGAGAGGGAGACAGAGTAGACGGGGGAAGGAGGAGAAGGGGGGAGAGGCGGAGAGGAGGGGGAGAGAGGATGGGATTGGGAGGGCGCGAGGCGATGGGAAAGAGGAAGGGGAGAGAGAGGGAGCGGCGGAGAGAGAGAGAGAGAGAGAAGAGGTGGTTTGAGGAGAGAGGGGAGGGAGAGTAGTAGAGAGGGGAGTGGGGAGAGTAGGAGGAGAGAGGGAGGAAGAGAGAGGAAGGAGGAGAGGGGAGAGAGAGTAAGAGGGGCGGGAGAGAGTAGGGGACGGGGAGAGAGAAGGGAGAGTCGCGGGAGGGAGAGAGGACTCAGGGAGCGGCGAGAGGAGAGGAAGTGAGGAGAGGGGGAGGGAGCGAGAGGAGGAGAGCGAGAGAGGAGAGAGAGATAACGATTTTTATATAAAGAATGAAGGCGAGAGGAGGGAGAGGAGAGAGAGAGCTACCGATAAAGAGAGGGAGATGAGAGAGAGAGAGAGTAATGATAAAGAGAGGGAGAGAGAGAGAGATAACGATAAAGAGAGGGAGAGAGATAACGATAAAGAGAGGGAGAGAGAGAGAGATAGAGAGAGAGATAAAGCTAAAGGGAGGGGAGGGGAGGGGAGAGAGAGAACGCGTAAGAGAGGGAAGACGAAAGAGAGAGATACGATAAAGAGAGGGAGAGAGCAGAGAGAGAGGAGAGAGAGAGGGATATGATAAATTGAGAGGGGGAGAGAGAGAGATACGATAACTTTGAAAGGGGGAGAGGGAGAGAGAGAGAGAGATTTGAGAGATAATGATAAAGAGAGGGGAGAGAGAGGAGATAACGATAAAGAGAGGGCAGAGAGAGAGAGTAACGGATTAAAGAGAGGGGAGGGAGAGAGAGTAACGAGAAAGAGAGGGAGAAGAGAGAGAGAATACCGATTTATAAAGAGATGGGAGGGAGTGAGGAGGAGAGAGAGATAAAGTATTAAAGAGAGGAGGACGAGAGAGAGAGAGGAGATAATGATTAAGAGGGGGAGAGAAGAGAGAGAGAGAGAGATAGTGATAAAGAGAGGGAGAGTAGAGAGCGATACCGATTATAAAGAGAGCGGAGGGAGAGAGAGAGAGAGAGAGGGAGAGAGGAGAGAGAGAGAGATTACTGATAAAGACGAGGGAACGAGAGGAGAGAGAGAGAGAAGAGAGAGAGAGAAGAGAGAAGAGAGAGAGAGAGAGAGAGAGATAACGATAAAGAGAGGGAGAGAGATAACGATAAAGAGAGGGAGAGAGATAACGATAAAGAGAGGGAGAGAGATAACGATAAAGAGAGGGAGGGAGAGAGAGATAACGATAAAGAGAGGGAGGGAGAGAGAGATAATGATAAAGAGAGGGAGAGAGAGAGAGATACCGATAAAGAGAGAGAGAGAGAGATACCGATAAAGAGAGAGAGAGAGAGAGAGATAAAGAGAGAGGGAGAGAGCGCTAAAGAGAGGGAGAGAGACGAGGACATACGATTTAAAGAGAGGCGAGAAGAGAGAGAGATAACGATAAAGAGGGAGGGAGAGAGAGAGAGATTTACGATTAAAGAGAGGGGGGAGAGGGAGAGAGATAACGATAAAGAGAGGGAGAGAGATAACGATAAAGAGAGGGAGAGAGATAACGATAAAGAGAGGGAGAGAGATAACGATAAAGAGAGGGAGAGAGAGAGAGATAACGATAAAGAGAGGGAGAGAGAGAGAGATAACGATAAAGAGAGGGAGGGAGAGAGAGATAACGATAAAGAGAGGGAGAGAGAGAGAGAGATACCGATAAAGAGAGGGAGAGTGAGAGATACCGATAAAGAGAGGGAGAGTGAGAGATACCGATAAAGAGAGGGAGAGTGAGAGATACCGATAAAGAGAGGGAGAGTGAGAGATACCGATAAAGAGAGGGAGGGAGAGAGAGATAATGATAAAGAGAGGGAGAGAGAGAGAGATACCGATAAAGAGAGGGAGGGAGAGAGAGATAATGATAAAGAGAGGGAGAGAGAGAGAGATAACGATAAAGAGAGGGAGAGAGATAACGATAAAGAGAGGGAGAGAGATAACGATAAAGAGAGGGAGAGAGATAACGATAAAGAGAGGGAGAGAGAGAGAGATAACGATAAAGAGAGGGAGGGAGAGAGAGATAACGATAAAGAGAGGGAGGGAGAGAGAGAGAACGATTAAAGATGGAGGGAGAGAGAGAGGATACGATAAAGAGAGGGAGGGAGAGCGAGAGAGAAAGAGACTAACGGTCTGAAGATTGAGGCTGTAGGGTGGTGTTTGGTCACCAGCATTGACGAGTGCTGAGACGATGCACGAGGATGAGGATGGGCATCAACTGATGAGACGAGCCAAGACCTCTGTCCCTCGACCTCAATAAAAACACACACACACACACACACACACACAATAGTATATTAATCCGTCATCATAAACTCTCCAGCCGAGTCTGATCTTACTCATTAAGTCTCATTGGCGCCCGTCTGCTGTTTTCATTTCAGGAAATACAGAACAGCATGTAAAATTGTTTGACACTAAGAAACCATGGAACTTTAAGTTAAATTTTGTAATGAAAAATAGTCTTAATTAATAGAGAATGTTATAAATGGATGTAAAGAGTTTCATGAATTAAATTAATTGAAAAAGTTAATTATAGATTAATATATATACAAAAAAACAATTTTACAATTCTATTCATTTATTATCTATATATTTATAAATTTATTTTACTTTATATATAGCTATATTTATAGTTTAATTAATAAAATTGTTTAATATAAAATATAATTTTTATATAGATAGGATATTATATATATATATCTATATATATATATAATATTATATAAACTAATTTGACATCTCCAATTGCTTAATTATTTTATCATATATATTTTAGAATTTTACTTAATATATATATACACACACACATACATATTTTTTTTTTTTTTTTTTTTTTTTTTTACAATTTTATAACTAACAATTTAATATTAAAAACAATTTACAAAAACACATCAAAACTAAATTTATATTTGCATGTAATAATAATATTATAAATTGTGCGTATAATGAGTATGTAATAAAAAAGTATTTCTTAATGCTTATGTAATATGAAAACATAACAAAATACATTTGTCATCCCACAGGACTGTAGAAGTGACCAGCAACAAAAGCTAAGAGGCTACTGAAAACTACGAAAACATGAGAAAAAAGCACTTCCCATCCACTGACATACATCTGAACCAAACACAGACGATTCCACAGTTACACACTTTAAAACGCTCCCAAACGAACAGAGCTCATGGGTCTGAAGATGCTCCTCACCCCTCTGTGTTCTCCTCTCTCGCCGTGATTCTGATTAAAGCGCATCCGTCCATTACTGTACATGTGAACATTACCTGAAAGAAACACAGTCATGTCTTTATTCGGAGCCTCAGGGATTCATGGGATTGTGTGTGTGACGTCTGTGCAGTAAAATACACTGACAGAGACACAGACGACTGCCACAGATACTCCACAACCGCCACAAAAACGGCCTTTTATGAGTCAATAATGCTTATTCAATTTAGTTAATAGTTTGCCAGTAACTTTAACTTGTTCTTTGACTCTTATGAAAACCTTCAAGTATGTGTCCAGGTCATATTTCACCCCAAAAATAAAAAAAAATATTATTCTAGATTTGCTCAGAAAAAAATGTTTCAAAGTGTACTGTATGAATCTTGTTACCCACCACAGAATAAAAAACGCAGTGCTGTCAAAGATGAACCACATCAAAATCAAGTTTTTGTTTTCAGAATAAGTGTGTGTTGTGTTGCTGTGTATCTTACTTTAATATATAAATCCACACCCATACGCATATATTTAAAAAATATTTAATGTATTCCTTTAATTTCAATAATTTATATTATATCTAGATATATAGTTAATCTCTAAACATTACATATTTTTTTTAAATATATACATGCATGTGTGTGTACTTATATACACACAATTGTTTGACAGCACAAAAAAAAATTTTCCTCACAATTTCAAGTTTATCTCTGAAAACGTGCAATTGTGAGTCTACATCAGAATTATGAAATATAAACAGAATTGCATGAAAAAAAAAATCACCTTTTTATTTTTTTTATTCCTAGGTGGAAACAAGCTTGCAAAGTAATGAAATCTTTCTTTTTATGAAGACGTCACAATGCAAAAAGTAGTTATTTCTGCAAAATATAATTTCTTTCTTTATCTTTTGATTTGAGGGTGAACTTTTGAACGTAAAATACAATGTTCTCAAATCAGCGTTCACAGTTAACTCTGCTTTCATCAGCCTTCAGCCTCACAAACTCACTAGAAGGGAATCCTCCTCCGAAGAACATGTTGAAGAGATCTTCAGGTGAAATATCGGCCTGGAAGTGTGCGTCGTGGGTCTGGCTGGATCGGCCCGGGCCCAGCTGATCGTACTGACGTCTCTTTTCCACATTAGACAGAACTGCATATGCGTTTCCTATAGCTGCAGCACATAACCACCGTTACACAGCAATATCTACTTCATTACACTTCCAAAT
>JADLZN010002316.1:0-67500 GCA_018155175.1 Sinocyclocheilus anophthalmus | reverse complement strand
CTCGTGTTTATACAGAACACAGCAGGTTGAGCAATCGCGATATCTAGAGATTGCCATTAGAATACACCGCGCACGGACACAACACAAAGCTAGCCGAGGCGACAGGCCTGGATTAGGCCGGGTTCAGTGCGCTCACCCTGGGCTCTGCGCGTCGGGAAAAGCCGCTGCGCTTTCTCCAGGAACCTGCGAGCTTTCTCCGGCTGCGCGTCCTCCAGCGCTCCGATGGCGATCTCGATGCATCGCTCCGCTTCATCCCGGTTCACCTCCATCTCTGAGCTACTTATGAACGCCAGATGATTTCATAAACACACGCAGAGCGCACCATTGAGCTGCGACTGCTGTCGGCTAATAATAATAATGCTAATACTAACCGTTTCCTGCAGATGGCGCTCGTTGGCCCACGTGACGCGTTTAACGGTCATCAGCGTAAATCGTAAATCCTCGAAAGTTTTTCGTATTTGTATTTTTTTTTAAATGTGTTTACGTTTATAACACTATTATTTTGTGTTATATCACCTTTGCATCAAATTACAAAAAAGCAGGGTGTTTCTAATGCAGCGTCTCTCTCCTGACAGCCGTTATCAGTCGCGCTCCTTTTACTGAAAGTCACGAAAACACTATCGTGGCGTTTTTATTTTGCTATAAATTTCACGACGTGTTTTGTTTTGTTGCTGATATTCATGTGGGAAAAAGTATAATTATTTAAAATTATTATTTAAACTAATCCACACCTGACGTACGAATTTAAATATTTAAATCTACTCAACCAATCGCGTTGAGCACACACGGCTGTGATTGGTTCATCCCGGCCAACGCTGAGAAATGCAACAGGTGTCACGTGACTATTATCCAGCAGCGGTCTGGATTATTTTTACACCTTAATAAAGTTACTGTTTCTGATATTGCAGAAATATTAGGTGTAGTATATTAAATATACAGAATACGCTGCCTTTTAAATTAAACGAATAGCATGTATGATATGATATACTAAATCTGTATATAACATATAACTCCCTCTTCTGATTAGCCTACATCAAATTAGATTAATTTAATAAGTAAGAATCAATATGCATTGGGCAATCTAACAGTAACGTGTATCAGGTTATTGATTATCTTTGTTTTTCAAGAATTGCACAGTAGGTGGCGCTACAGTTGAAGCTTTTAGATGCCTCTTAATAACATTTTGCATTGAAATGTTGGTGAAATGGCATGTGTGTAATCACACTATTAAACACTTTAACTCTCGGTCTAAAACTCTAGGCACTCTCTGAGTGTTTGATAGCCTACATGCATGCACTTTTCTTCCTTTTAGATGCATTAATATATAGTTTATAACTGCTCTCTCTTTTATTTCACCAACACTCTGGAGCACTTTATTACAGCATAAACAAAAATACCATGTAAAGTGTTTACTGGTGGCCAAAAGTTTGGAATAATTACGATTTTTTTCTTTTTAAATGTTATTAGAAGAAGTCTCTTCTGCTCACCGAGGCTGCATGCATTTGATTAAAAATACTTAAAAAATTGTGAAATATTTTTATAATTTAAAACAGCTGTGCTCTGTGTGAATCTCTGTTAAACTGTAATGTAAGTTCTGTGGATCGCATCTGAATTTCAGCATCATTATTCCAGTCTTCAGCGTCACATGATCTTCATAAGTCATGAATATCTGGCTCGCGAACTTTTCTGATTATTATCATGATGCACGATATTTTTGTGGAAACTGATACATTTGATTTTTTTCAGGATTCACAGATGAACAGAAGTTCAAAAGAACAGCATCTATTAGATTTTTTACTGTCACTTTTGATCAATTGAATGTAGCTAATTGCTTAATAAAAGTATTAACTTCTTTTCCTTTTGAATGTGCGTTATCACCAGCACGAGTGTGAGTGTTTGTGTGTTTGTGAGTGCTTGTGTTTGTGTTTGTGTGGGTGTGTGTGTGTGTGTTGTGAGTGTGATGTTGTTGTGTGTGTGTGTGTTTGGTGTGTGTGTGAGTGTTGAGTGTTGTGTGTGTGTGTGTGTTGACTGGGATGTGTGGGTGTGTGTGTGTGAGTGTGTGTGGTTTGTGTGTGAGTGTGTGTGTGTGTGTGTGTGTGTGTGTGTTGGGTGTGGTGTGAGTGTGAGTGTGTGTGTGTTGTGTTGTGTGTGTGTGGTAAGTGTGATTGTTGTGTGTGTGTGTGTGTGTGTGTGTGTGTGGACTGTGAGTGTGGGTGTGGTGTTTGTGTGTGGTGTTGAGTGTAGTGGGTGTGGGTGTTTCTGAGTGGAGTGGTTGTGTGGTGGTGGAGTGTGAGTGGGAGGGTGAGTGTGAGTGTGCGTGTGTGTGTGAGTGTGAGTGTGAGGGTGAGTGTGAGTGTGTGTGTGTGTGTTTGTGTGTTTGTGTGTGTGAGTGTTTGTGTTTGTGTGTGAGTGTGAGTGTGAGTGTGATTGTGTGTGTGTTTCCTCCAGGCTGTGATGGCAAAACAAGAGCAAGGGTTTGAATGCTATCACTCAACATCGTGCCATGTTCAACAGCGCTATCTGCATCAGATCTTCTATCTTCTTCATATCAGTTTATCACAAGTGTGTGGAAAGTTAACTGAAGTTTTTTGCAGAAAATCAGATTCCTGTAGCTCAGTTAATAAAATACAGTGGTGTTGTGTTACAGAGACTGTTTTCTGCAGTAAAGCTCTGACCCTTTGATAAGATTCTCATGATTTAAAGCATTAATCTTCAGTCAAACTGATTGTTTTGAAATGTTTAACTGTACTAGAAGGCACAGTACAATTAAACAAAATTGTAAAAACTAAATTTAAGAGGACAATGTCATTACAACAGAAAAGTCTGAGAAATTTATACAGTTAAATAATTTTTTTTTTTACAAATTAATAGGAACAATATATATTAGGCCTATTACTAATTATGTAGAAATTAAATTATGTAGGCTAACTATCTAAATAATTTAGTACTCAATAAATCAGTGAATCAATTTCAAACAGGTTAGGTAGTTTTTGCTTAAAACTCTTTTCAATTTGTGTGATAACATCTATGATTGTCCAGAGGACTTATTTCATGCCCTCGATTTTATTTAAGGGACAATATAGATCATGCAGTGCATTATAGGCTATAAAGTACATTTCTGATAACTGTAGTAACTGTACTTCAGCTGATAGATCACTGTAATTACTCTAACAGTATAGCAATATTTAGCACACTTTAGGTACAATATAAAGTGATAATCATATTGTAAACTAATGTCTCGTGCGATGATGAGCTAGTGTTCAGGTTTCATTTGGCTGCGGCGGCGGGGGGGGAGGGGGGGGGGGGGGGCTGAGCGGGTTACCGTATATAAATGCACCGGCTCCGGTGAAGGTTCGGGTGTACTGGGATGCTGCTGTGAATAACGAGAACGCCAACATCAGAAGAAGCTCAGCCAATCGGAGGGCTCGCTTTAAGGTGGCATCAAACTCTCTGACCAATCACCGCGCAGTATTTCTGCTGTTCGCATCACCGGCTGCTGGTTGCTCTGCACTGCTGTACCGCAGCATCAGACCCGTGAGTGTTTCATCTGACCCGCTTTATTCTCGCTTTGCTTCTGCTGCATCCGCTGTTGTTTGTGTGTGTGTTTAATAAAAATTGTGTGTGTTGTGTGTGTGTTCTCTGTCTCTTTCTGTGTGTGTGTCTGTGTGTGTGTGTTTCTCTGTCTGTGTGCGTGTGTGTGTGTGTGTTCTCTGTGTGTGTGTCCTCTGTCTGTGTGTGTGTCTGTTGTGTTTGTGTTTCTCTGTGTGTTGTCTCTCTGTCTGTCTGTGTGTGGTGTCTGTGTGTGTGTGTTTTCTCTGTGTGTGTGTGTGTGTGCGTTTGTGTGTGTGTCTGTGTGTGTGTGTTTCTCTGTGTGTGTGTCTCCTGTCTGTCTGTCTGTGTTTGTGTGTGTGTGTTTGTGTGTGTGGGTGCTGTCTGTCTGTCTGTCTGTCTGTGTGTGTTTTTGTGTCTGTGTGTGTGTGTGTGTGGTGTGTGTCTCTGTCTTCTGTGTGTGTGTGTGTGTCTTTCTGTCTGTGTGTGTGTCTGTCTGTCTGACTGTGTGGTGTGTGTGTGTTTGTGTGTGTCTGTCTGTCTGTCGTCCTGTGTGTGGTGTGTCTCTGTGTCTCCCTGTCTGTCTGTGTGTGTGTGTGTTGTGTGCTTCTGTGGTCTGTGTGTGTGTGTTGTGTGTGTCTCCCTCCTGTCTCTGTGTGTTGTGTGTGGGTGGTGTGTCCTCTGTCGTCTGTGTTGGTCTGTGGTCTCTTTGTGTGTTTGTGTGTGTGTGGGTGTGTGTGTGTGTCTCTGTCTGTCTGTGTGTGTGTGTGTCTTGTCTGTCTGGTGGTGTGTGTCTGTCTTCTGTGTGTGTGTTTTTTGTGTGTGTGTTTGTGTGTGTGTTTGTTTTTGTGTGTGTGTGTTTGTTTGTGTGTCTGTGTGTGTGTGTCTCTGTCTGTCTGTCTGTCTGTCTGTCTTGTGTCTGTGTGTTTGTGTGGTGTGTGTGTGTGTCTTCGTCTGTCTGTGTGTCTGTGTGTGTGTTTGTGTGAGTGTATGTGTGTGTGTGTGTGTGTGTGCTGTCTGTGTGCTGTGTGTGTGTGTGTGTGTGTGTCTCTGTCTCTCTCTGTGTGTGTGTGTGTGTTTGTGTGTGTTTGTGTGTGTGTTTGTGTCTGTGTGTGAGTGTGTGTGTGTGTTTGGTGTTGGTGTCCCTCTGCTCTGCCCAGGTCTGTGTGTGGGTGTGTGTGTGTGGTGTGTTTGTGTGTTTGGCCTGCTCACATGCCTGACATAAGAATCAATCTCCAATCTTGGCGTCCAGAACCGGCGACCAACACGGAGGACGTGTTTGATCCACACATATAAAGAGGAAAGAATGGCCCAACCTTTCAACCGTCGTATTTGGGAGAAATGTCATTCGGAGAGTTTGCTGCACATCGGCGCTCTGTTGACTCGTCCTGCGTCCGTCTGCAAGTGCTCCTCACATTGATCTGGTGTAAGTCTCATGCACTTTTCTTTTTCTTTCTTTTTTTTTAACAGCAAAGCCCCCTAAAACATGCAAAAACTACATCTGTCATGTTTGCTTAACATCGCACTTTCATACACGTGGAACACAAAAGGAGATGCTTAGAAGAATGTTCCCACTGCGCTTTTCCAAACAATAAAGCTGAATGGAGACCAGGGCCGTCAAGCTGCATATAAAGACTTTTGAAGGCGTGCGATTGCTTTGTGTTGTAATCTTCTTAAATCTCATTTTGAAATGTTCTAATACACACAATTAGTCCTAATGACATCCAGCTCATTATATTAGACGATTATGTGCAAATTAAATTTGTATTCACTCTTTATTCATTTAATAAAATCTCATTGGCTAGCAGAGCTGGGTATATTACTTACAAATTGTAATGCATTACTAATTCCAAATTACATGACAAAAATGTTAGTAACGTAATCCATTACATTACACATTTAGGTAATTAGACTACTTTTAGATTACTTTTGACCCATCTCGTTTTCCCCATTGATTCGTGTAGGATGATCTTGTACCATACTGATATAAAAGTACAAAGAGTAAGAAAATATATTCCATTTGTTATTAACAACATGAAGTGCATTGAACATTATATTACATCAAGGTTTCCCAAGCTGGGTTTGTGAAGAAACTGCAGGGGGTTTATGAGTTAAAAGCTAATAATTAATTAAATCGTACAAATTTCCAATTGAAACAATTTGACAATTTTAAAATGAATTAAAACAAAATACTTACTGAAAAAATGTAATATTTTATTTGTTTACCTGCATGACATGTGACCGTAACCAATGTCAGAGAACCAATGAGCATGCAAATGTGATACTTCGTTATTAAAATATTTGTTTTAAAATCTCAGGGTACTTCAAGTAAATATATTAGGTGAAAGAGAATCAGACCGCAAAAGTTGTGAATTTGCATTTCATGTTCTATGAAGATATTTAGTAAATGTCCTACCATAAATATATCCAAACTTAATGTTTGATTAGTAATATGCATTGCTAAGGACTTCATTTGGGCAACTTTAATTGTGATTTTCTCAATATTTAGATTTTTGTTTGCACCCTCAGATTCCAGATTTTCTAATATTGTGCGATCCTAACAAACCATACATCAATGGAAAGCTTATTTATTCAGCTTTCAGATGATGCATACATCTCAATTTCCAAAAATTGACCCTTATGACTGGTTTTGTGCTCCAGGGTCACATTTATTTGCCCAAAAATGCATTAAAAAAAAAAGATGCATGAAATCCAGGTGTATTGAACTGTGAGTGATTGAGACTTCATGTATGTGCATTAAAAATGGAAGTTTTGTGGGTCTAAGTAGTACATTTGAAAGTCATTTGCATCTGTATATGATGGATGGCGTATGTTTGTGTTTTTCAGTTTGTGCGTGCTGGTTGTTCAGTGCTATGGGCATCACCGCCGGCGCTCACAGACTCTGGAGTCACAGATCATATAAAGCATCATTACCTCTCCGGATCTTTCTCGCCTTCGGAAACTCCATGGCCTTCCAGGTAACGAACCCGTCTCCGTACAGACCTCGCCATCTGCACGACGGTTTGATTTAACGTACGTAACAAACGTCAGTATAGAGTTGAGAGGCCCGCAGCCAGGAGTTTAGGCTCATCTCACTCTTCATTCTGACGCGTTTCCTCATGTTAGAATCAAGGTAGAGTGATGCAAACTCTGAAATCACGCAAATGTAAGTCTGGGAATGATTCAAACATGATGCAAATGAAATCTCTCTTATATTTGAGCCTCTTTTCTACAAAATCATCTCAATTCCAAGCATTTCAGCAGAAGCTTTTAGATCGGAACGTTTTTAAGATCATGAGAAACATTCCGTCACGCGTGTTCAAACCAGTTTTAATTTAGTATCAATGCTATATACTGTTATACTTGTTGTGTTTTGAATTTTTCTTACTTTTTGTCATTTTTATTAGTTTTTTCAAGTGTCTATAGTTTTTTTTTAAGTTGATTTGGTTTTAGTAATTTAATAACTTAAACAAACAAAAATGACAGTTTCCTTAGGCACTAGCTGAAATTATTTAATTTTATTTAATATTTAATTTTATTTAATTTTTTCATTTTTAATTAAATTTTAAATTTTAATTGTTTAATTTTATTTTGGTTAACGTTTATTGTATTAACTAGAATAACCCTGGATTAAACATTTGACTGCTAGTGAACCTGTAAAAGTTGTAAGAAACGTTCGACGCTGTTCGCTTTCTATGAAGTTTATTATTTGTACATTTGATTTCCGTCATTTCCATCTATTCACAAAAAATAGAAAAGGTAATTGCATCTCACAATCCTGACTTTCCTCACAATTGCAAGTTTATAAAGTCAGAATTGTGAGATATAAACTTGCAGTTGTGTCTTTTTTCCTCAGAATTGAACTTCATCACTCGCAATTGCAAGTTTACATCTCACAAAATTGAGAAAAGAAGTCAGAATTGCTAGAAAAAGTCACAATTAGCTTTTTTATTTAGTGGCAGAAATGGGCTTCCATGTATTTTTGTGTTCCAGATGTAGTGTGTCATTTGTGTGCTGCTAGTGGCACAAAGCAGAGTTGCAGTCTTTTTCATTAGTAGTGTAGAAATGAGGCGCTTCTTCATCTCCTGCTCTCTCTGTAGAATGACATCTACGAATGGTCTCGAGATCACCGCGTTCACCACAAATACTCCGAGACGGACGCCGACCCTCACAACGCTGTGCGAGGCTTTTTCTTCTCTCACATCGGCTGGCTGCTGGTCCGCAAGCACCCGGACGTTATTGAGAAGGGACGCAAGCTGGAGCTCGACGACCTGAAGGCTGATAAAGTCGTCATGTTCCAGAGGAGGCAAGTCTGAGATCACTTCATATGTGACCCTGGAGCACAAAAGCAGTCATAAGGGTCAATTTTTTTTATAATTGAGATTTATACATCATCGAATAAATAAGCTTTTCATTGATGTGTGGTTTGTTAGGAAAGGGTAGTGTTTGAAAATCTGGAATCTGAGGGTGCAAAAAAATCTAAATATTGAGAAAATCATCTTTAAAGTTGTTCAAATGAAGTTCTTAGCAATGCATATTACTAATCAAACATTAAGTTTTAGGTACGGAATTTACAAAATATCTTCATGGAACATGATCTTTGCTTAATATCCTAATGATTTTTGGCATAAAAAGAGAAATGTATAATTGTGACCCATACAATGTATTGTTGGCTTTTGCTACAAATATATCTGTGCTGCTTATGACTGCTTTTGTGCTGCAGGGTCACAGATGTCAGTCAGAATGGCAGTTTTGGCCTGAATACACTGTTTAACTGGGTCTGATTGAACTGTGTCAGGTTCTACAAGTCGTCTGTGCTGCTGATGTGCTTCTCCGTGCCGACGCTCGTGCCGTGGTTGGTGTGGGGCGAGTCTCTGTGGGTGGCGTATTTCGTCCCTGCTCTCCTCCGATACGCACTTGTGCTCAACGCCACCTGGCTGGTGAACAGCGCCGCACACATGTGGGGAAACCGGCCCTACGACGGCAGCATCAGACCCCGGGAGAACAGATTCGTCACCTTCAGCACTGTAGGTACGTCTGATAGAGTCTGAGCTGGTTTACAGTCTGTGATCAACACAACCAGCGCTGATTCCTTTCAGGAAGAGTCGGTGATGGGACAAAGTTGAGCAGAGTTGAACTTTAACTACCAATAGACTGCAGACAGTTGAGTGCACAAAAACCTCAAAGAGCTAAAGCTTATTTTTAGGACAATCAAGCACATTTAAACCTGATAAAACAGTCTATTTATTTATATATATATATATATATATATAATATTATTATTACACTACCGTGAAAGTTTGGGATCAGAACGTTTTGTTTATGTGTTTTACAGATGTCTCTGCTCATCACGTGCTGCATTTATTTGATTCAAAATATAGAAAAAATGCAATATTGTGAAATAGTTTAGATATAAAATATTTGTTTCTTTTTAATGTACATTAAATCTAATAATTGATTTCTGTGAATCAAAAACTGAATTTTCGCATCATTCTCCCAGTCTTCACATATTAAGAATGATTCTGAGATCATGTGACGCTTTATGTGGATAATGATGATGGAAATTCAGCTGTGCAAATCAAAAAATAAATTATATTTTAAACAAAGGATATTAAAATAGAAACCAATTATTTATATTGTAATAACATTTGCAAGATTACTGTTTTTTTCTGTATTTTTGATCAATAAATGCAGCCTTGAGAGCAAAGACACTTCTTTTAAGATCTTCCTGATACCAAACTTTGAACGGCAGTGTATATAATATAATTATATTATACGAAGAGTTTGGTTCCCAAACGTGATAAACCGCCATTTTAAAAAAACAAATTGAGTTCCGCCAAAATCGGTAATGGGTACTGGTCAGTATTGAAAATAACTTTAATTGAACGCAAAATGCGAATCCGCCACGGGGGGGGGGTGGGGGGTGGGAGTTATTCTGTCATGTTTTTTCCAAACCGCGACAACCGCTAGCTCCCTTCTCTGCAGAATGCGATATATCCGCTCAAACAATCACAGCGCACCATTCCACACACTCTAGACCGTAACAACCAATCACAGCGCACCGTTCCACGCACTCTAGACAGTAACAACCGATCACAGCGCACCATTCCACGCACTCTAGACCGTAACAACCGATCACAGCGCACCATTCCACACACTCTAGACCGTAACAACCAATCACAGCGCACCATTCCACGGACTCTAGACAGTAACAACCAATCACAGCGCACCATTCCACGCACTCTAGACCGTAACAACCGATCACAGCACACCATTCCATGCACTCTAGACCGTAACAACCAATCACAGCACACCATCCCACGCACTCTAGACAGTAACAACCAACCACAGCGCACCATTCCACGCACTCTAAACAGTAACAACCAATCACAGCGCACAATTCCATGCACTGTAAACAGTAACAACCAATCACAGCGAACCATTCCACCACACTTCCTAGACAGTAACCACCGATCACAGCGCAACATTCCACCGCACTCTAGACAGTAACAACCAATCACAGCGCACCATTCCACGCACTGTAAACAGTAACAATCAATCACAGCGCACCGTTCCACGCACTCTAGACAGTAACAACCAACCACAGCGCACCATTCCACGCACTCTAAACAGTAACAACCAATCACAGCACACCATCCCACGCACTCTAGACCGTAACAACCGATCACAGCACACCATTCCATGCACTCTAGACAGTAACAACCGATCACAGTGCACCATTCCACGCACTGTAAACAGTAGCAATCAATCACAGCGCACCATTCCACTCACTGTAAACAGTAAGAACCAATCACAGCGCACCATTCCACTCACTCTAGACAGTACAACCGATCACAGCGCACCATCCCACGCACTCTAGACCGTAACAACCGATCACAGCACACCATTCCATGCACTCTAGACAGTAACAACCAATCACAGCGCACCATTCCACGCACTCTAGACAGTAACAACCGATCACAGCGCACCATCCAGCGCACTCTAGACAGTAACAACCGATCACAGCGCACCATCCAGCGCACTCTAGACAGTAACAACCGATCACAGCGCACCATCCAGCGCACTCTAGACAGTAACAACCGATCACAGCGCACCATCCAGCGCACTCTAGACAGTAACAACCGATCACAGCGCACCATCCCACGCACTCTAGACCGTAACAACCGATCACAGCGCACCATTCCACACACTCTAGACAGTAAATCACAGCGCACCATTCCACGCACTCTAAACAGTAACAACCAATCACAGCGCACATTTCCACGCACTCTAATAGTAAACACCATCACACAAGCGCACCATTCCACGCACTCTATACGTCAACCAATCACAGCGCACCATCCCACGTACTCTAGACAGTAACAACCGATCACAGCGCACCATCCCACGCACTCTAGACCGTAACAACCAATCACAGCGCACCATTCCACGCACTCTAGACAGTAACAACCAATCACAGCGCACCATTCCACGCCCTCTAGACAGTAACAACCAATCACAGAGCACCACTCCACGCACTCTAGACAGTAACAACCAACCACAGCGCACCATTCCACGCACTCTAAACAGTAACAACCAATCACAGCACACCACTCCACGCACTCTAGACAGTAACAACCAACCACAGCGCACCATTCCACGCACTCTAAACAGTAACAACCAATCACAGCACACCATTCCACACACTCTAGACAGTAACGTAAACAACCATCCATAGCACCATTCCCACGCATCTAGACAGTACAACCAATCACAAGCGTCACCAGTCCACGCACTTCTAGCAGTAACAACCGTCACAGCGCACACTTCCGACCGTACTCTAGACCGTAACAACCAATCACAGCGCACCATTCCATGCATTGTAAACAGTAACAACCAATCACAGCGTACCATTCCACACACTGTAAACAGTAACAACCAATCGCAGCGCACCATTCCACGCACTCTAGATAGTAACAACCAATCACAGCGCACCATCCCACGCACTCTAGACAGTAACAACCAACCACAGCGCACCATTCCACGCACTCTAAACAGTAACAACCAATCACAGCACACCATTCCACACACTCTAGACATGGGTTTTCTCAAACTGGGGGCCGCGGCCCCCTGGGGGGCCACCAGATGGCGCTAGGGGGGCCGCATAGAAATTCTAGAATCTAGATTAGGAAATTATAAAAAATTATTTTACCTGTATGTAAATCAGGATTGTCAATCTATGTAAACCATACAAAAAATAATATCATAATAAAATAATATCAATTATACGCAGCACACTACGGAAACTCTCCGTTGATGTACTAGTGCACAGAACGGTTAGCAATGAACACGCTGATAAATGCTAAACCTCTTTAAAATGGATAAGTTTTTAGATAGAGGATGCAGTGTCTCAGCTGAGAAGGTTAATACAGAAGAGCCTTGCATGAAAAAAACGAAACTGCGTAAATTTGACGACTCGTACATAAAATATGGCTTTATGGAATATAGTGACGGCAGACCACAGTGCACGTTGTGCTTGAAGATTTTATCCGTTGAAGCGCTGAAACCATATAAACTCAACAGACATATCACAACAATTCATCCGGAGCATACGGATAAAAGTACGGATTTTTTCCAAAGAAAGAAAATAAGATACATCAAGCACAGTACGACTGACTAACACACGACATACCTGAGAAGCACAGCAAGCACGTATCTTGCAGCCCCCTGCTGAATAGCACATGTAAAAGCCTCAACACGATCGGGAGGAATTAATACTTCCAGCCGCAGTGGATTGTGCATAGTGATGGGTCTGGGAGGATGCCGCGTAACGTCTCGACCAATCTGACACACTAATTTTATTTGATTTAACAAATCAATTATTCATTAGTTTAACAAATCGTCACAGTCCCCTCACTCAATTAACTGGATGCCATGATTTCTGCTGAACACCAGGCCCTCTGGTTACCATGACAACTAATCATGATATCACTTGTTTTATGACCCCCCAGGAATGTGAGGATAGCCCACTCTTTGTCCCAAGGAAAAGCATAGTAGAAATGGACTGTGTTCTAGTTAATTCATAGAAAGACCGTTATTTGAATGAACACACATATTTCTTCAGGCCATTGAGTATATTATTGTCATTGTGTATTTTGTCTTTGATATTCTTAGACTATTTTAGTATGCTTGTGAGGGTACCCATTCCTGATCCTCCCTTTTCACTATATATAATCTTACCTTGTTTAGTATCTATGAATTCGCCTTCTGATGATCTAAACGATCGTGTATATTATATGTTGGTACATAGCCAATATATATTAGGGCCCTGAGAATCGCTAATAATTTCGATTTAAGTCCATTTGCAAATTATCATGCTTAGAGACAAAGGGTCGTAAAGCCCTCCAGCAATTGCCACCTCTCGCTTGGAATTTCCATCTTTCTCATTTGACAAGCCCATCTTGAAAGGCGGAGATCGTCTCCGACCTTAAAGGCCCGGCTCCAAGGACCCTCCCAGTCGGTGGTTTGTTTGAAGTCTGAGAGAATGTGAGAAAAACGCTTCAGGATACCAAAGCATCGGTGCCAGGCCTTTTCTTCGGCCTAGTCCTTTCCTTTCATCAAGTGACACTGACTCAAACTGTTTCTTCTCATCGACCCGAATTCAGCAAGATCTAACGGGAAGCTTTAAGATTGCATCAGGAATCTCTTTCAGACCGCCGAGACCCGCTAAGTATCAAACTTAGTCTATTAATTGATACATTAAGTATCAGTCACACCTTTTTACAAAGGTGTGTTTGAACTCAGAATCTGACGTATCCCTGAAGGCTTTGATCTGTTGAATATACATGCAAAGTGTTCCATAAAATCCATTCTTTATGCCTCTTTCCATGCTGAGTTAAACTTTAACCCTTTCATATACCAACTGTATGTGTGTGTGTGGGTTATGTTATGTTATGACCCCTTTAAGTGTTTATGTAGTATGTTAGACTAGTTTAAGTGGTTATGTAGTTAATAAAACCTTACTTGTATCACACTTGACGGGTTCATTGTTTACTCATAACCGGAGTCAATATCATGCAGATTTACGTTACAAACTTATAGAATTGTACAGTAAGAAGGTTATTTCCTTTAACCAGGAAATGAACGTTCTTAGAATTGACAGACGGTTGACCCTGAGTGGTCAGCTAAATATCTACGGTGGATCTAAAATATTAATAATTAATCATAATTATTTATGGTTAATTATTCATATTTCCCCCTGAGCTGATTCGCTACACCCCGCGAATGCAAGATAAATCCTACCCTTGTCCAACGATACAGTAAGCAGACAGGTCAAAGACATCTCTTTTGATGTGAAATCTCAACTGACCGAAAGATTACGATTGTGTGAGCAGTTTGCGCTTCGGCTTGATGAATGCACTGACGTTAGCAGCGCTGCACAGTTGTTAGTGTACGATATTTATGGGACAGTAAAATTATGGAAGATTTTTTATTTTCAAAAGAACTCGAGGGGAGAGCTACAGGTGAGGAAATTTTCAAAATGTTGGACACTTTCATGGTAGAAGAACATCTGAGTTGGGAAAAATGTGTGTCTGTTTGCACTGATAGTGCGGCAGCAATGACTGGGCACAGGAGTGGAGTTGTCACGCGAATTCAAGCCATAAATCCAAAGATCGCAGCTACTCACTGTATGCTTCATCGTCAAGCACTTGCATCGAAGTCAATGGCATCCGACCTGCATGATGTTTTGGAAGTAGTAGTAGCGGCTGTCAACTTCGTGAAGTCAAGACCGCTGAAGTCACGTCTCTTTGCAAAACTATGCACAGAGATGGGGGCAGCTCATGATCGGCTGCTCTTCCATTCAGAGGTGCGGTGGCTCTCACTTGGAAAGGTTTTAGAGCGAGTGATCGAACTGAGAGGTGAGCTTCATGAATTTTTGAAAGAACATAAACCTGATCTAGAACTGTTTTTTTCTGATCAACAGTGGATGGCAAAACTGGCCTACCTTGCAGACATTTTCAGTAGTCTCAATGGACTGAATCTGTCCATTCAGGGATGTTATTCCACAATATTGGAGGCAAGTGACAAAATAAATGCATTCAGGAGAAAAATGGACCTGTGGGTACATAAACTACAAAGAGGCATCACTGACATGTTTCCAAATCTATCTGAATTTTTGGATACAAACTGCATGGGAGTGGACTTCATGCTCAACACCATTACCAGTCACCTCACCTCACTGAATGAACATTTCAGTCACTACTTCACAGACATTGACATGGAGAAATATGACTGGGTTCGAGATCCCTTTTCTTGTCATGTGATGGCCAGTGGCCTCAGTGGAAAGGCCGAAGATGAACTTTTGGAATTATCCAGTGATCGCACTCTCAGGATGAGATTTAATATGCAGGGCCCAGCAGAATTTTGGCCCACGGTTGAAAAGGAGTACAAGGAGGTTGCTCTTCAGGCCATGAAAATATTGCTGCCTTTCCCAACATCATATCTTTGTGAGACATCTTTCTCAGCCATGATGGCAATAAAGACAAAATACAGGGCACGGCTTAATGTGGAAGATGACTTGAGTGTTTGCCTGTCCCCAATAACACCTAGAATTGATAAGCTCTGCAAAGAAAGACAGTCTCACCCTTCCCACTAAGGCAGGTTGTGTGTACTTGTACAGTGGTTACTAAATTGATGTCTGCATTGCATGATTTCTTTTATATTGTAAAACTTGTATAATATTGTATATTTCTTTTATATTGTAAAACTATTTCTTTAGGAGTAGACATTTTTTTGTTTCTTGCAGAAAAAAAGATTGTTGAAAAAAATCAGATTGCTGTTCAAATTGCAAACCAAACTGTTGAGCCACTGTCATTTTACTAAATCAAAATGTAAGAAGTTTAATGCACTTTTTTACAAAATACATGTAAATTTACTTTTCAGTATTCATCTTCTACTATGGACATCATAAATTACTGTTCAGTATTCAATACTTTTGTTGCACTTTTCAGACAATTTTTATAACAATTTGTTATATTTTATGAAATGTAAGAATTTAACATATTTTGTTTATCCAACATCAGAGAAATAAGGCTACAAACATAATTTATGTTCCGGCATTGTACAAATTCATTTGTTTTTGGTACAATCTAAAATTGTTAAGTAAATTGTAAGTTTGGGGATGTTTTGCGTCATGATTTTTTTTTGGGGGGGGGGCCACAAAAGGATTCACCCTTCACAAGGGGGCCTTCTGCTGAAAAAGTTTGAGAACCACTGCTCTAGACAGTAACAACCAATCACAGCGCACCATTCCATGCACTCTAGACCGTAACAACCAATCACAGCGCACCATCCCACGCACTCTAGACCGTAACAACCGATCACAGCACACCATTCCATGCACTCTAGACCGTAACAACCGATCACAGCACACCATTCCATGCACTCTAGACCGTAACAACCGATCACAGCACACCATTCCATGCACTCTAGACCGTAACAACCGATCACAGCACACCATTCCATGCACTCTAGACAGTAACAACCGATCACAGCGCACCATCCCACGCACTCTAGACCGTAACAACCGATCACAGCACACCATCCCACACACTCTAGACAGTAACAACCAATCACAACGCACCATTCCACGCACTCTAGACAGTAACAACCAATCACAGCGCACCATCCCAAAAACGCGATATATCCTAACAACCAATCACAGCGCACCATTCCACGCACTATAAACAGTAACAACCAATCACAACGCACCATTCCACGCACTCTAGACAGTAAATCACAGCACACCATTCCACACACTCTAGACAGTAAATCACAGCGCACCATTCCACACACTCTAGACAGTAACAACCAATCACAACGCACCATTCCACGCACTCTAGACAGTAACAACCAATCACAGCGCATCATTCCACGCACTCTAGACCGTAACAACCAATCACAGCACACCATCCCACGCACTCTAGACAGTAACAACCAACCACAGCGCACCATTCCACGCACTCTAGACCGTAACAACCAATCACAGCGCACCATTCCACGCACTCTAGACAGTAACAACCAATCACAGCGCACCATTCCACGCACTCTAGACAGTAACAACCAATCACAGCGCACCATTCCACGCACTGTAAACAATAACTACCAATCACAGCGCACCATTCCACGCCTTCTAGACAGTAACAACCAATCACAGCGCACCACTCCACGCACTGTAAACAGAAACAACCAATCACAGCGCACCATTCCACGCACTCTAAACAGTAACAACCAATCACAGCGCAACATTCCACGCACTCTAGACAGTACCCACCGATCACGCGCACCATTCCACGACTCTAGACCGTAACCACCAATCCAGCGCACCATCCCACGCATCTAGAACAGTAACAAACGATCCCAGCGCACCATTCCACGCACTCTAGATAGTAACAACCAATCACAGCGCACCATCCCACGTACTCTAGACAGTAACAACCGATCACAGCGCACCATCCCACGCACTCTAGACCGTAACAACCAATCACAGCACACCATCCCACGCACTCTAGACAGTAAATGACAAGCTACGCAATATCACATTCTAATCGCCGATGAATCGCCTTCATTATTGCAGTGAACTACAGACGGTTGTAGTAAATGTGCTCCATCTGAAATCCCGGATGGAGATTTACTACTAATCCACCGAACGGCTTATGACGAGATGCGCATGATATCACATGGGTTTATCGTGCAGCCCTTAAAGAAAGATTTTTTTATTTTTATTACTTATTTTTCTATTATATTTTAATTATATTTTTGATGTATAAAAACAATTATATGCTGAATGATATACAATAACAATTATATTTTGAGGAAAATATCATGGAAAAATGTACAAAATAAATCTATATAAATGCTTAATTTTTGTTGAAAAGTAATGAAATGTATAAATATATTTAATTTCACACACACACACATGCAGTAGAAATATAAGAAATGCTAAGAAGTGTATACGTAATTATATTTTTGCCAAATATTAGAAATAATATTTCTATTACATATAAATTTTTATATGTAAAACAACAGTATGTGACCCTGGAGCACAAAACCAGGCATAAGGTTCAATTTTGTGAAATTGAGATTTATACATAAACTGAAATCTGAATAAATAATCCTTGACATTGAGGTTATGGTGTGTTGGATCTGTTTTTTTTTTTTTTTTTTTTTGTTTTTTTTTTTTTTTTTTTTTTTTTTTCCTTTTTTTTATTTGTTTTTTTTTTTTTTTTTTTTTTTTTTCCTTTTTTTTTTTTTTTCTTTTTTGTTTTTTTTTTTTTTTTTTTTTTTTTGTTTTAGGCAATATTGAAAATATGGAATCTGAGGGGGCAAAAAATCTAAATATTGAGAAAATAACCTTCAAAGTTGTCCAAATGAAGTTCTTAACAATGCATATTACTAATCAAACATTTAGTTTTGATATATTTACAGTAGGAAATGTACAAATTATCTTCATGGAACATTATCTTTACTTCATATCCTAATGATTTTGGCATAAAAGAAAAATGTATAATTTTTGACCCATACAATGTATTGTTGGCTATTGCTACAAATATCCCCCAGCGACTTAACACTGCTTCTGTGCTGCAGGGACATCATATTAAGGAACATATCAAGAAATGTATTAAAATTATAATAGAAGCTAGAAGAAAACCCTTTGGGCTTCTCTTAGATTGTGTATTGATGAATCACCTCCTGGTTTAATTTCTCAGGCGAAGGCTTTCATAACTACCACCACACGTTTCCCTTCGACTACGCCACCAGCGAGTTCGGCTGGAAACTCAACCTGACCACCTGCTTCATTGACTTCATGTGTTTCCTGGGTCTGGCCCGAGAGCCCAAGCTGGTGTCCAGAGAGGCCGTGCTCGCTCGAGCTCAGCGCACCGGAGACGGCAGCCACCAGAGCGGCTAACGAGCGCCGTCCGTCCTAACCAACCGCACACCTGAAGACAGAAGGACAATCGGTCCTTCCAGCGACGCTGGGCAAATGTTTGTTTGTTTGTTTGTTTTTTCAGTCTAGCCAGCTTTAATTAATACAGGAATTCGGACGGTTTGATGTAGCGCTTATTCAGATTTTCTTTCCGGCTTCCTCTTCTCGACAGCAGCTGTAGATGTTTTTGAGCCCGGTCTGAGCTCATGCAGCTGACATGCCAGTTTGCTCAATGCAGGAGCTAATTACGGTGCCCAGCAACCCCGTCACCCTTCCCAAATCTAGCTGTGCATTTTGGTAGAAATCAACTGAGATGCACATCTATTTAATATTCCATAGCTGCAGCTTACTGCATCTGGACCAGATACAGACTAGAGTGTTTCAGAATTTAATATTGCCAATCGGTTTTGTTGCCACAGTTGAACAAATTGTTCATTTGGAGAAATGCTTGAATAGTTGGAATCTGCATTAATGATTCGTGATTATACTTTTGACCACAGCACACATACGACATATAAGTCTTTTTTGGACTACTGCAGATTGAGATCGATTTGACGTCTAAACACACTTTGTAACATTGACTTATATTTAATAATTGTGAGATAATCACTGAAGAATCCAGATGGCATCTGAGAATCAGGTTGCATGAGAATGATGGACCGCGTTGGTTCTTGATTATTTAGTACTGGGTTTGTATAATTAATTGTGCAACACCATGCTTATCTTTCGAGTCCTGCTTTTTCATGTTAGTGCAAGCATGCTGTATTAATACAGAACTCTTTTTCTATCGCAAAATAATACAGATGGACGTATCTGTGGATTTACAGTAAGTCAAATAGTTAATTATGATGCCATTGCATGCAATCTGAATGGTGCAAGCTGGTTTTTGCTCTAGTTCACCTGTATGTTTAATCAAACAGAATGTATTTTCAGAGCTATTTTTGGATTTCATTTGACAAGTTGCTTGTAATTAATTTGTTTGGTAACTTTAAAACCATTTGGATTGTAGTTCTTTGAAGACTTTATACTGTATTTTGACTCCTGTTCCTCTCACACAGGACAGATCACCTTACTTTTACTCTTGACACTTGATTCAAGATGCCAAAAAGCGGTTGTGGTATTTCTCATGCTGTTTGGAAGAAGCCTTCGCTCTAAAAACTAACATGGATGCGCCTGTTTGCGAATAAAGCATGTAATAATCAAGGACTCTTGTTTTCATATCATTTACTGGAAATAAAGTCGAAGCAATACGCTTCTACACTTTCTGACACTTTGCATTCATCTGTTCTGCCTGCATTTTTAAATAATTGTAAGAGTTCTGAAGCTTTGAAAGTCTTGAGCACATATCAGACGTTGTTACATGCTCTGGTATATTAATAATAACTTGATTATTTACACAATTTCAAGGAAAAATGCAAATAAAGAGCAAAATAAACTGGAGGGAAATGAACTAAAGTTACTCACTAATCAGCAAAGAACTGATAGTTAAGTTTATATTTTTGTCCAACTGATTTGTTCCAACACAAAATAACTAAGCATTGTTCTGAAGAATATAGGCTACATACATACAATATATATACATATATATTGATCAGTAACAGAAACAATGTACTTGAATATTGAAAGTCAAAGAGTTGCATAGTTGCATGTTGAAATAAATAGCTGTGACACATTGAGCATTTATGAAAGTTGTGTATATTTTACTTCAAGTGTTTTCAAGCATGTAAGAGTTTCACTCACAACCTTCAGAATGAACTAGTTTCATGATGCACACGGACACAGAACGGCACAACTGTGATGAGGACATGTTCATTACCAGAACATAAACATGTAAAAAGATGAAACTCTTTTATCAGGTTAACTGTTCAGTTACATTCAGTTTGAAGAATCTCACAAACCTGCAGACACGTCTAGGTCATATTTCACCTTAAAAATCAAGCGAAATTACATTTTTAAATAAATAAGTATATTTTTTAGGACCGTTAATGTTTAATCACAATTCAATAGAGTTTGACATTTAAAAAAAAATTCTTGATATTGATTTTGGGGTGAAATAACACCTGAATGACAGGGATTCATTCACACTTCAGCGCCCAGTCTTCAGTGCCATTCATCTTTGTCGCAATGGTTTAAGGAACATCTAGTGAAGCTCTGGTATTTCTACAGGAGTGTTAGCGCCAGCATCAGCCTCTCTATGAGCGAGTGCAACAGAAAACAAGCCTTCACACAAACCAAATCCAGTCAAAAACATGGAATCCAACAGTCAGTCAGTCAGTAATGAACCTCGTCCACTAACAAGCATCACGATGAATAAACTACACAGTCTCAAAACTTTCTGCTCTTGTAATATTAAAAAATTCTCATTCATGAAATGCATTCAGAACGAATCTGTGCGGAAATAGTTCACGACGATCACATTCTTACATTGAACTGAATGCAACTCATTTTTTGCATTCATTTCAACACAATTTACCCAATAATGGCTTCACAAACTATGCACAGAAAATCGTTCTGCTTGTGTAGACTGAACTGATTGCGATAATTTGCATGCTAATTTACATGAATTTGTTCTGTTTATTTTAAGGGCCATTTTTAGGCAAAATATGGCATTCAATTCAATGCAATAATTTTTTTAATGAACAATTATGCACAAAGTAATTCTGCTTGTGTAGATTCTCACACTGAATTAAATGCAGCAATTTATGCAAGAATTATTTAACTTTTTTTTTCTCATTTTTTATTCTTAGACAAACAGTTGCATTCAGTTCAACACATTTTATGAAATGTTTTTTTAATGCACAATTATGCACAGAAAATCATTCTGCTTGTGTTTCACAAAAAAGGCCCGATCTTACTTTGAACTGAATGCAATAATTTATACAAATTGCTTCTGCTTGTTTCAAGGCCTATTTTTAGGTAAACCATTGCATTCAATTCAACGCAATTTATGCAACAATGGTTATGAAAAATGATGCACAGAAAGTCGTTCTGCTTGCGTTTCATGACAAAGTTTACACGTTTTCACAATGAATTAAATGCGACAGCTTGCACAAATTAGTTCTGCTTGTTTTAAGGCCTGTTTTAGACAATCCATTGCATTTAATTCATTGCAATTTATGCAATAATGGTTTTATGAACAATGTTGTGGGATGAATAAGGCCTGCTGCATGGAAAGAGAATCCCAAATACATGAGAAGAACACCAACAGTGGAAAGCGGTGGGATATTAACGCTGCATTCATTCTTAAAGCACAGTTCAGCGACAGATCAAAACACAAGCGGAAACCGGATCTGCCGTGGAACGCTGGAGTCACACGGCCAGCTTGTTGGCGATGGTCATGAGCATTTTGAGGACGGGCATGAAGCCAGAGATCTCGCTGAAGTTGCTGCTGCTCACCACCTGCGTGTGAACCTCCAGACCCTGCTGATAGTTGCGGGCGCTGACGCAGCGGCTGATCTCGTGCAGGCCGCCGAGGATGCTGGGAGAGAGCTGAGGACACATGAGAGGTATATTAGGACATCTTAGAGACTGAAGAGATGGGAATAAATGTCTTTTAAACTCACCGCTTGGTCTCGCAGTTTGTCGTACAGACTCTCCAGACGTTTGGAGGCATCGTCCAGTTTGCGCTTCGTTTGCTGCAAGGGAAGTTCATAAATGTGACCCTGGAGCACAAAACCAATAAGGGTCAATTTTTCGAAATAAATTAACTGAGTATTGTATAACATCATCTCAATTTGACGGAGATACAAGTTTGGAAAAATCTGGAGCTGAGGGTGCAAAAAAAAAAAAATCTCAATTTTGAGAAAATCATCTTTAAAGTTGTCCAAATTGAGTTCTTAGCAATGCATATTACTAAGTTAAGTTTTGATTTATTTACGGTAGGTAATTTACAAAATATCTTCATGGAACAGTATCTTTACTTTATATCCTAATGATTTTTAGCATAAAATGTATTTTATTTTTTTTGACCCATACAATGTATTGTTGGCTATGCTACAAATATTTTTTCCCCAGCGACTTTAACGTAAACATGCTTTTGTGCGGCAGGGACAAATATATGAAATACACAAGTCCAGTTCACTTCGCAGCTTATTCTGGTCAGAAATCTGCCCACTTACATAAGAAGAGACTGTTTGCGGCTTTATTTACATTGGCATCAGATTTTTCAGATGAAGATTGGTTGCACATGTGTAGAAACAAAGTCCTGATTTTTCGCAACCATTATGAACCTCTTCCAAACGTGGTTTTAAATCAGATAGATATTCTGGACATCCCTGATTTTGATTTGATTTTTAAAAAAAAGTTGTATTTATTATTATTAAAAGAATAAAACAAATATATTGCTTGCACAAAAACTAACTGCTTCTTTTATTGTGGCTTTAATTAATTTAATGAATGAATGAATTTATCACAAATTAATCAGGCATCAGTTTAGGCTGAGAAATTACCCCATAAAGATTAACCTTAACCCATCTCTTTTAGAGAACTACGGACCGGTTTCCCTTCTACCTTTCATTACAAAAAACACTTGAACGAGTTGTGTTCAAACAAGCCTTAGCCTTTCTCACACAGAACAACCTCCTGGTTAGCAACCAGTCTGGCTTCAGAAGTGGACATTCTACCTAGACTGCCTTGCTTTCAGTTGTTGAAGGCCTAAGACTGGCAAGAGCGGCTTCCAAATCTTCTATACTTTTTTTGCTGGATCTGTCTGCTGCTTTTGTTACGGTGAACCACCAGATTCTCCTTTCAACCCTATTGGAAAATGGCATCTCGGGAACCGCACACCAGTGGTTTGAATCTTACCTCTTAGATAGGTCCTTTAAGGTATCTTGGAGAGGTGAGGGGTCCAAGTCGCAAAATCTAGCTACTGGGGTGCCTCAGGGCTCAGTACTTAGACCACTTCTCTTATCTGGTCTACAGGGATCACTAGGTTCTGTCATGCAGAAACATGGCTTTTCATATCACTGATATGCTGATGACACTCAACTCTACCTATAATTCCATCCTGATGATCCGACGATAGCATGCTCGCATCTCAGCATGTCTAACAGAAATTTCTTGCTGGATGAAGGACCATCACCTTCAACCCAACCTTGCCAAGACAGAACTGCTTGTAGTTCCAGCAAACCCATCGTTTCATCACACTTTCACCATCCAGTTAGGCTCATCAACAATAACTCCTTCAAAAACAGCCAGAAACCCTGGAGTTGTGTAAAACTGCCCAGGTCTGCAGATTTGATTATTTCAAACATCCAAGAGATCAGGGCCCTTCTTTCAGAACATGCTCTTGTTCTGTCCAGGCTGGACTATTGCAATGTTTTCTTGGTAGGTCTTCCAGCCAGTTCTATCAAACTTTTACAATTAATCCAGAATGCGGCAGCAATATTAATTTTTAATGAGCCGAAAAGAACGCATGTCACATGTTCATCAATTTGCACTGGGTACCAGTAGCTGCTCGCTTTAAATTCAAGGCATTAATGTTTGCCTACAAAACCACCACTGGCTCTGCATCCATTTACCTAAATTCATTACTTCAGAATAATGTGCCCTCTAGAAGCTTGCGTTCTTCAAGTGCAAGAGGCACAAAATCACTTTCACAGACTTTTAAATTAAATTTTCCCTCCTGGTGGAATGACGTGCCCAACTCAATCCCAGCAGCTGAGTCCTAACCATCTTCAAGAAACCACTAAAAACACACCTGTTCCACCTTTATTTAACCCTCTAACTCTAACACTCTCTATTATAATTATATTCTTAAAAAAAAATTGCATTACTTTTAGACTTGCACTTATTCACTCACTAACTGCCTTTATTTTTACTTAAAAAAAACAAAAAAAAACCGAACACTTGCTTCTCTATTATTTTTGTATTCTATCTATTTGTTTTTTTTTATTATACAATTAACAAAAGCAAACAAGACCTCTAACACTAGCTTGCTCTATTCTATCGGTTTTCTTTTTATTTATTATAAAAAAAAAAAAAAAAAACTTGCTACGTGTACTGCATTAAGCTACCTGAGACTTGTTATAGCACTTGCATATCATTGCTCTTTGGTTGATTTCTTCCATTTGAAGGCGCTATGAAATATTTTTAAAAGACTAAATGTAATGTAAATGTAAAGATCCTTTAAAGTCATTATTGTTTTAAATGAGAAAAGCACTGAATAGACATTACAAGAAATATATTGATTCAACATGCATAAATAATGGTAATAAATGGGTATTAATATTTCTTTAATTGAATATTGAATTTTTTTTTAAATAAAAATTGAATAAGTATGGAACTAAAACAACCAGATGCCACCAAATTCATTAAAATAAATGTAATGTGGCACTTTATTTCAATTCATGAATTAGATCTAATTATCTGTAAAAAAAAAAATTTTTTTTTTTTTAAAAATAAACATCGTTTTTATCCACTCAAATATTTAAAAAAATGTTGATCTGTAGACAAAGAAAAATTAAAAACACCTTTTTACAAATATGCATGCCTTTCACATTGTGTCAGTTATTCATATCTATAGCTCACATTAAAAAAAAAAAACAATTATCATGCAAAGTGCTGAAAATTTAAATCAAAGTGTAAAATAATTAAAAGTACCAAAAAAGAAAAAAGACTGAGTAACTAAAGAGGAGTAAAATACAGATTAGATAATGATCTATGCACATACTAATTAAACAACAAGTGTAGCTAAAATCACCCAAATAAGATTTAAAACAGATTAAATAAAATCAAAATGTTTATTTTGATACACTTTATGGAAATTCCTCAGCTGTGATTGGACGGGGAAATTAGGCTAGTTTTCTTTGCTTTTGTGCAGGTTTGAGAAGGCTTTGGACTGGACATTTTTCTGGGACCTGGCAACCCTGACACTGGCAGGAGCGGGATGCAACCTACTTAGCAAATGTACTTTACATGATGCAACTAACTTGGCAAACTTTGGCAAATTCTATCGCACTAGATTGTACTTTGTAAACACGACCCCGTCTCTGTCGCCAGATATGAACCTGTGCAACAATTCCAGACGGTTACATAAAGACAGCAAATTAGATTAGAGCTTGCCAGATTGAGAAAGCTCTTGGCAGCCGTGTATGCAATGTGTCTCGTGTGTGTGTGTGCGTGTGTGTGTTACCGGGTCTGCGGCGGCCAGCTGACAGCGCTGCACCAGGCTGCTGAAGGTGGTCTTGAGGATCATGTGTTCGGCAGGGATTTCCTTCTGCTCCACGTGCTCGGCAGGAAGCTGCTGTAAGGACTACAACACACACACACACACACACACTGTTAATATGATGAAACACACAAGCTCATCTGACAGGCTCTGGCATGACGACCTCTGACCTGCACGCTGGGCTCCTGAGGGGCTCCGGGTGGCACCTGGATCCGATCCTGAGGAACAGGAGCCTCCACCGGGAAACCCATCACCGGTGCTGTGATCGGAGCAGGGGTGAGTGTAGATTCTCTGGCAGCTGAACAACCACACATATATGTATATACACGCACGCACACACACACACGCACACATAGACACATGCGCACACACGAACACAGACACACACACACACACGTACAGACACGCGCACACACGTACAGACACGCGCACACACACACGTACAGACACACACGTACACACAGACACACACGCACACACGTACAGACACACATGTACAGACACACATGTACAGACACACGCACACACGTACAGACACACACATACACACAGACACACACACGCGCACGGGCGCAGCACACCACGTAACAAGAACCCCAGACACGACGCGCACAAACGTACAGACACCGACACACACAGACACGTGGGCACACAGACACAAGACACACGCGCAAACAAGACACACACCCACACACACACACACCAGCGTTAGTTACAATGACACTGAAGCAGACACTGAGCATACAGTCAGACCATGTTTCCACCTGAGAGCTGAACAATGATGTAATATATAACCTGTCCATTTTCATAAATAGTACATTGTGCACTGTTCGCATGTTTTATTTTTTGAGAAAATATTTTAACCTTTAAAGTCATTTAATTTAGGATTTTTCTGCAATCATAGAATTTAATAACAAATAGCAGTTATTTTAAAATATAACAATAAAAATTCATAATATTTCATGCAAAATGCATGCAATATTTGTAAATATTCATCTATTGTATTTGATATGACATTTAATATGATAAATGCAATTGCATGCAATATTTGTAAATAAAATAATTTTATTGCAGATAGATGAAATAAAGTAGCACTCATATTTCTAACTGAAGCTTAGACAGTAGATCATGGTGCTTGCAACACCTAAGTCATGGGTTCGATTCCCAGGAATGCATGAACTCATAAGAAACATCTTAAATGGAGTGTGAGTTAGATTAAAGCATCTACCAAATGCACAAATGTGAATGTTTATTTAATAGAAACATGCATAACGAGGCCAGATTGAGAAGCAGCTCCAGCATCATGTCAGTGGATATTGTTTCCCGTTAAATGCATTATTATAAGTAACATCATTATGCAAATTCCAAATACCTTTTTCTTGCGTTGTCCTGCGCGTACAGCTGGAGGGTCGTTCCACCCGTCCCGAACTGAAGAGACAATATTCACACAATCAGTCAGCAAAACACATATCTGCATTTAAATATAAATGCATGCATCAATACAGCAGCAGATAAACATATCTGGACACTCAAGTCACAGTTAGAAATGTCTGAATGTCACTGCATCTTTACAGACGTTTGTGAGGGTGATTTAATTGTCTCTGTAGCTTCTCTTTCAGTCTGACTTACACTAGCATTCAAAGGTTTAGGGGTAAGTCAGATTCAGCTAGATTTATAATACAAAAGATTTCTATTTCAAATAAAGCGTTGGGTTGAACTTCCTATCATTGTGTAATCCACAAAAACTATTGATTTGAGCACGATGTGTTCATCATTGAAATAATCAGAAATGTTTCTCGAGCAGAAGCAGATCAGCATATTATACTGCTTTCTGAAGATCATGTGACACTGAAAGACTGGAGAAGAAGTAAATGATGCATGAAAATTACAGCTGCCATCACAGAGAATTACAGGGTAACACATGTTCACATAGAAAAGGCTATTTGAAATTGTAATAATATTTCACTTTTTTTTTTTTTTTTATATTTTTGTTTTAATAAATATTGTTGAATATTAGGATTAAAATTTTAAAAATTTACTTCATTTTTTTTATATAATTTTTTTTTATAACAATATTTTATACAAATATTAAACGTATATATATATTATATAAAAATCTGCAATAATTTTTACTTTTCTGTATTTTTGAGCAAATAAATGCAGCCTTGATGACCAGAAGAGGATTTTTTTCAAATCTTACCGACCCCAAACTTTGAAACATTAGTGTAGACATTTCTTAGTCTGTTTATATAATGCAAAACTCACACAGCATAGTTTTAATCAGCATTGAGTGATCACACAAACATTAACAATGAAGCTCAGAGAGATCACATTGGAAGCAAAACATGATCAGTGTGCGAATATGCAAATGACTCGTAATCAGTCAGCATTAAATATTAGAAGAGCTGAGTTTGGGGACTGTTGTTGTCCCTCTTTAAACACACACACACCACAAACCACACACCACACACACAGAACAGACACAAAAACACTGGGCGTCACCTAATAGTTTATAACCGTGTAGTCGACGATGGAGAGGCTCTGGTCGGACCCAAATTTTAAAGTTGCAGAAAGAAAAAATAAATAAATAAAAATCCACATTGGCGAAGTCACACAGATCGTTAACGACTGGTCTGTGGTAATAATACAGAACATCGGGCAGGACATCCAAATGCTCGCCTATCATTCTTGGACATCAAATATGGCTTATCATCTGAAATACAGTATGTAAGTAGCAGAAACTTTACATGGCCGCTCAATCTAATAACCTAGAGGAGAAAGGTCGAAAAAATGTGCGCTATGCAGGACGCTCTTAAAATACTCCCTTATTTTTGCTCATACAGATAAGAGTAATACATCTTTCGAATCTGTAAAGACTCTACGTCTATTTGTGCGCACTCACTATAACAACAAAACATTGAGCTTTTGTAAATTAATGTAAGCAAACAGGATGCGCTTTCTGCAGTCTCGGTCTCTGTGAACTTGAACACGAAACTCAGAAACTCTGTGTATAGCCTACGTGCCTTACAGATATGAAAACATAGCCTATCTATAGAGAGCGAAATGTCTACTTTCAGATGAACCAAATCAAATGGAAACCAAATATTCTCAGATCATGTAATCCGTATGAAACACTACTGCGGAGATGAGTTAGTGTCGCCGAATTCATCTCTAAAGTCGAAAACGAAGAAAGCACTTGTTTATCAATATATTATTAAAATGTTAATAAGCCTTCTTACTGTTTTTCCCTGACACATTCATAATCATTACTTCTGCCGGTGCGCTGTGGCAAGCTTTATGCATGTGCTCGAGCGCTTATTAGGCTATGTTGGCAATTAAAGGCTCATTATTATGAATTATGTGGTTTATTAATATAAACGTGCGATTAGTTGACTAATGCTTTAAATGAACGACTACTGGTCGACCAGAAAAATCCTTAGTCGAGGGCAGCCCTAATAAACACACTCACACTCGCGCACACACACACACACACTACTCAAAACACACACACACTCACTCACTCACACAAACAAACACACACACACACAAACACACACTCACTCACTCACTCAAACACACACTCACTCACTCACGCACGCACAAGCACTCACTCACTCACACACACACACAAAACACGCAACTCAAACACACTCTCTCCCTGTCACCTTCCTCTTCTGTGTGGCACACCAGCCATGGGAAATATCCTGGAAATCAAACAGCAGGGACAATATAAACACATATATGAGACACAGCTGTGTTCAGCGGCTCCTCCAGATGTCTGCAGGTACCTGTCGGTGGAAGCGGGACGCCGGCGCCGCTGAAGCTCTTAGCCGCTGGTGCTCCGGGGCCGCCCTGAGGATACCCGGCTCCGAGAGGAAGATAGGCCCCGCCGGGAGGAGCCGCTGGAAACGAGGGCAGAGACGTGGGTGAGAGGAACCCTGGGCCGGGCGGAGGGGGCATCATGGGGCCCGGGGCGTGAGGAAGGGCTGGTACTGAGGGCCCCGACATCGAGGGTCCGGACAGAAACCCACGGAGCTCCAGAAAAGAACCAGGACTGAGCAAACGGCTGAGACGGCGCAAAACCTGCAGGAACCAAACATCACAGGCAGACGGCTTTATCAAATACATTTGTTTGCTGATAATACACTACTGTTCAAAAAATGGGGTAGGGCTGGGTGATATGGCCAAAAATATTACAAGCACAATCTTTTTTTTTTTTTTTTTAACAATAGTCAAACCCAAAAAATATTCAGAGCAGCTGATATAATTTTTGATATTTTTTTACTATTGGGTGCAGGACACTATAGTTCATTTAGGTAAGTGAGGATAGCAAAATAAAATAAACTGATATGTTTTGCTTGCGTGTTTTTTCTCTAATTTATCTGACATTATCAACATGAATTTGTTCTCAAACTAGTTCTTGTCATATTTTATTACCAATTGCTAAACTATAGCAAATAAACTGATAATGTGAGAAATGTTGAAGATGTCTGAATAAATTTTGGCTGGACTATCATAAGATATCAATATTTATCATGATATTCATTAACGGGGAAGGAAATGCTTCTACATGTTTGGTTACATTTTGAGAACGAATGCAAACATAACATTTACTTTTTAATTTCTCTAAATTCTGTGTTTTCCGTTTTATTTTTTCTAGATTCTGCATTTTACGATTTAATACAAATGCATCATTAAAATGCTGTCTAATAAAATTAATTAATCAAACGTTAACAATTTAATCTTGAAAATATGAAGGAATGAAAAAATAACAATTACATCTGCACTGCATTGTGTATTTATTTATACTGCTATTTATTTGCACAATTTTAATTTTGTATTATATTGTAAATTAGTTTATTCCTATATTCTAGCTTTGTTCTTTAACCTTAAAATGTTTTACCGGTGTTTATTTTTATGCAACAGAGTGGTCATAAAAAGCATTACACTGAATGTCATGCTGTCTATGGTTGTGTACGTGACAGACAAAACATTATGGATTATTTGTTTTGATTAATTTACAACAAAACATTGCATTTTTATTTTTGGTCGAATAAGATGCAGCACAACAGAACTGTTTAAATTAAAACACGGATGAAAAAATATCTTCGGTGTACAACATTCCTTATTATTATTATTATTCCTTTGGGTAACATTACTTTGAGACATGCATTAATATACAGCATATTATAATGATTTCTGAAGGTCGACCGATTGATCAGTTTTGCTGATTATTCAGCACCAAAAGTTGATTTCTAGAACAATCAGTCATCAGCAAAAAAAATTCGGGCTACAATTATACTTTTAAAATATTTACGTTACATTTTGTAGTTGCATCTGTGTTAATATTATTTCAAGGCTTCACTCTGTCCTTTTATCTCTCAAACAGATGCACTTCATGTACTTTCTCTTTTACACACGGTGCTGATGCTATTTCTGCTGAGGAACTGAAACCAGACAGCTAGACAAATCTTACTTACACCTTATAGTCAACAATTATATTTCTGTCCTATCCATATAAGGTGACATATAACTCTTGAATACTTTGATTGGATGTGCGACTCAAAAAAAAAAAATCAGCTTTGATCACAGCAATAAATTAAATTTTAACAGCTTAAATGAAAACACAAGCTTGTTAAATTGTAAAAAATTTCACAAAGTTTGTACCTATTTGGGATCAAATAAACGCAGCTTTGGTGAGCAGAGGAGCCTCAGTACAGTAGTGTGCACATCAGTGTTTGAATGACTGGTGCACAATGGCGCCGACGGTGATGGCTGCCTCCATGGCATGATCCGCAGTTGTTTTTATGTTTTTGTTAATTTGTCCTGTCTTTAGTTATATCCCTAAAATCAGTTTCACCAGAGACGAATTGCTGGACATTCGGAAGTACACACCACCCGATATTTCACCGGTTTTCGACTATTCTGATGTTTTGCTGGACATTGTTGTCGGGGGAGCTGTGGCGCTGATCAAGCGCTTCAGGACGCGCAGACGGGGGAAGCGAGCCGGCGCGCTCGTGAAGCTCAGACAGCGCGGATTCAGGACGCCGTTGCCTAGCATCCATCTGGCGAACCTCCGCTCTCTACCCAACAAAACGGACGAACTCCTTCTGCTCTCCCGGACAAATAAGGATTTTTATAACTCTGCTGCTCTGTGTTTCACGGAAACCGGGCTGAAAGACGCCATTCCGGACAGCACGTTGAGTCTCCCGGGCTTTCAGCTGTTCAGAGCAGATCGCGACGCAGAATCAACGGGGAAATCACGCGGTGGCGGGACATGCTTTTACATCAATGAGAGGTGGTGTACAGATGTAACTGTGTTAAAGAAGATGTGCTGTAAAGATCTAGAAGTGCTCTTCATTAACTAAGCCTTTCTACTCACCGCGGGAGTTTTGCTAATTTATTCTTGTCAGTATTTACATTCCTCCGCAAGCACACATGAGCACCGCTTTACAGAAACTCGCTTATCTGATCACAGACACAGAACAACAACACCCGGACTCTGTTCTAATCATTCTCGGGGACTTTAATAAAGCAAATCTCTCCCGTGAACTGCCAAAATACAGACAGCACATCACATGTCCCACCAGAGACAGTAATATATTGGATCACTGTTACACCACAATAAAGAATGCATATCACTCTGTTCCACGGGCAGCTTTGGGGCTCTCTGATCACTGCTTAGTTCATCTTATACCGACCTACAGGCAGAAACTGAAATCAGCTAAACCTGTATTAAGGACTGTAAAAAGGTGGACTAATGAAGCAGAGCAGGATTTAAAAACTTGTTTTGACCTCACTGATTGGAGCATCTTTGAAGCTACTACCACCGATCTGGACGAGCTCACAGAGAATGTAACATCGCATATCAGTTTATGTGAAGACATGTGCATCCCTACCAGGACTCATTTAACCTACAACAATGACAAACCATGGTTCACTGCAAAACTCAGACAGCTCCGTCAGGCCAAAGAAGATGCTCACAGGAAGGGGGATAATGTCTTGTATAAACAGGCTAAATACACACTGGAAAAGGAGATCAGAGTGGCAAAGAGGAATTATTCTGAAAAGAATAAGGATTCAATTCTCTTCCAGTGACTCGGCATCAGTGTGGAAAAGTCTAATAGAAATCACCAATTACAAGACACCATTCCCTAGCACTGCGGAGAATCAACAACTGGCAGACGATCTGAACGAGTTCTACTGCAGGTTTGAAAAAACACCCCACACCCGCCCTGAACACCTCTCCACACAACCATTCACACCTCCAGCAACCCCCCTCTCCCCCACACCTGCAATTCAGATCAGCGAAGACGAGGTGCGCCAGGTCTTCCGGAAGCAGAAAAGGAAAAAAGCACCAGGCTCAGATTGTGTTACACCAGCCTGTCTGAAATCCTGTGCTGACCAGCTGGCCCCCATCTTCACACAGATCTTCAACAGATCACTGGAGCTGTGCGAAGTCCCTTCATGCTTCAAACGCTCCACCATCATCCCCACCAAGAAACCCAAAATTACTGGACTTAAAGACTACAGACCTGTGGCTCTAACATCTGTGGTCATGAAGTCTTTTGAAAAACTGGTGCTGGCCCACCTGAAGGACATTACTGGACCCTTGCTGGATCCTCTTCAGTTTGCCTACAGAGCAAACAGGTCTGTGGACGATGCAGTAAACATGGGACTGCATTATGTTCTGCAACATCTAGACAGACCAGGGACTTATGTGAGGATCCTGTTCGTGGACTTCAGCTCGGCCTTTAACACCATCATCCCAAACCTCCTCCTGCCCAAACTAACTCAGCTCTCCGTGCCCACCTCCGTCTGTCAGTGGATCAACAGCTTCCTGACAGACAGGCAACAGCTAGTGAGGCTGGGAAAATACACATCCAGCACCCGTACGATCAGCACTGGAGCTCCTCAGGGTTGTGTTCTCTCTCCACTGCTCTTCTCCCTGTACACCAACGACTGCACCTCTAAAGACCCCTCTGTCAAGCTCCTGAAGTTTGCAGACGACACCACACTCATCGGCCTCATTCAGGACGGTGACGAGTCTGCTTACAGACAGGAGGTCGAGCAGCTGGCTGTCTGGTGCAGTCTCAACAACCTGGCGCTCAACACGCTCAAAACTGTGGAGATGACCGTGGACTTCAGGAGAAACCCCTCTGCACTCCCCCCACTCACCATCATGGACAGCACTGTGACTGCAGTGGAGTCATTCAGGTTCCTGGGCACCACAATCTCTCAGGACCTGAAGTGGGACACTCACATTGACTCCATTGTGAAAAAGGCCCAGCAGAGGTTGTATTTCCTTCGCCAGCTGAGGAAGTTCAACCTGCCACAGGAGCTGCTGAAACAGTTCTACTCCGCCATTATTGAATCTGTCCTCTGCACTTCAATAACTGTCTGGTTCAGCTCAGCTAGACTACAGAAGACTCAGAAGACTACAGAGGGTAGTCTGGAATGCTGAGCGAATCATTGGTACAAATCTCCCTTCTCTCCAAGAACTGTACTTATCCAGAGTGAGCAAAAGGGCTGGCAGAATCACTCTGGACCCCTCACATCCAGCACACTCCCTCTTTGAACTGTTGCCATCTGGTCGACGCTACAGAGCTCTGAGCACCAGAACGACCAGACACAGGAACAGTTTCTTCCCTCAGGCCATCCATCTCATGAACACTTAACAATAACTGTGGAACACACACTATTTATTCACTCATACACTTATTTATCTAACACACATACTCAGTCTACATTTCAATTTGCACATAATATACCTGCACATACAAAACTGTCTATTGTAATATACCTGCACATACAACTGTCGATTTATATATTTTTATTCCTTATTTACTTGTTCTATTTTTTTTATATTTTTTTTTCTGTGTTTTTGTTCTGTCACTGTCATTCTGTTACACTGTGGAAGCTTCTGTCACGAAAACAAATTCCTCGTATGTGTAAACATACCTGGCAATAAAGCTCATTCTGATTCTGATATTATGAATGGTGTTTGATTGACAGGTACCCGGAGCTGTGGCAGGGTGTTGTGGGTAGACACAGGGTCTGAGGCTCGACGGTGGAGCTCCAGCAGGAGCGGCAGGATCGGGCCGCGGCTGAGGAGTGAAGAGACGGGGCATTATCTGCTGCATCTGAGGAGGAGCTGCGGATCCGTAGGGCCCCTGAACACACATTACAACACACACAACACCTAAATAACTGCTGGATTACTGGTTAACCTCACCCAATACATGATATGAACAAGAAAAGCCGTTCAAGGCAGAGCTATTACCAGTTATTGCAGTGCTGTTAACTAAAAATTTTTAAATATAGCTGAAATAAAATAACAAATATCAGATGAAAAACTATTATTAAAAAAAATTAAATTGAGATGAAATGGGAACTAACTGAAATATGTTTTTAGGAGTACAAAATACTAATATAAAACAACCAAAAAAATCTCAAATTAAACAGAATTTTTTAAAATTCATTTTTGAGTTTCATTTAGTACTGACAAATATTAACTGAAAATATTTTCACGTACCTGGGAAAAAATAAGTTAAGATGTACAAAAATTATAAAAACTAACAGAAAATAACATTAATACAGAATATTAATATAAAGCTAAATTACATTTTTTTAAGAATTTCAAAGTCTTTTACGAACTAAACTATATACAAAAAAATTAAGATAATTAGATTTATAATTTTTCTTTTACTCATTATTAATATTTTAATTGAATATATGTTTACAATTATTTCTATTATCGTTTATATTACTCGCTTAAATAACCAAAAGGCACGTCAAATACTAAAACCTTAAAAAAAGTTAAAATGAAAACTGACAATATAAAAAATAAGCTTATTCAAAATATTAATATATACTATAATAGTATATAAACTAAACTAAAATTACACTGGTTAAGAAATTACAAAGACAAACATATTTCTCTTTAGAATAATGTCACTGGTTAAGCATTTGCAATCAAACTATAACCTTATTCTGTGTCAACACAAACTCCCTAAAGACAACACACGTTAGGAAACCTGCAGATGTGGCATGAGAACGCACTGTAGATCAAACGAGACTCCCCCGCGCAAACAGCAGCCTCGACTTACACAACATCCAGCGGACGCACAATTTCATCAAGGCCATCAGAAAGCAAATAGTCTCTGCTGATCATCATCACAGACAGACAGGGATGGGAGACTGGAGTCAGTAAACACACACTCTCTCACACACACACAAACAAACACACACTCTCACTCAACTCACTCACGTGCGTCTCAACCTGGATGTGTGGGCGCAGGAGGGTGTGTGTGTGTGTGGAGCGCGTCTCACCTGTGTGTGTTCCTGCAGGATCGTGTGTGTGGGAGTTGTGTGAGCTGCATCTCACCTGTTTCTGTTATGTGACCAGCACGCTGCAGGAGTGTGTTGTGTGAGTGAGCTGCGTATCACCTGTGTGGTGTGCTGCCGGAGTGTGTCGTGAGTGCGCGGCGTCTAACCTGTGTGTGTGAGGCAGGAGTGTGTGTTAGTGAGCGGCAGTCTAACCTGTGTGTGTGCGGCAGAGTGTGTGTGTGGAGCTGCGTCTCACCTGTGTGGTGTGCTGCAGGAGGTGTGTGAACAGGTGCGCGGCGTCTCAACCCGTGTGTGTGCTGCAGGAGCTGGTGTGTGAGACCGTGAGCGGCCCTCACCTGTGTGTGTTGATGCAGGAGTGTGTGGGTGAGACTGAGTCTAACCTGTGTGTGTGCGTGCAGGAATGTGTGTATGTGTGTGTGTGAGTGAGCTGCGTATTCACCTGTGTGTGTGCGCAGGAGTGTGTGTGTGTGAGCGGCGTCTCACCTGTGTGTGTGCTGCAGGAGTGTGTGTGTGTGAGCTGCGTCTCACCTGTGTGTGTGCTGCAGGAGTGTGTGAGCGGCGTCTCACCTGTGTGTGTGCTGCAGGAGTGTGTGTGAGTGAGCGGCGTCTCACCTGTGTGTGTGCTGCAGGAGTGTGTGTGAGTGAGCGGCGTCTCACCTGTGTGTGTGCTGCAGGAGTGTGTGTGTGTGAGCGGAAGGAGTGGGTGTGTGAGCGGCGTACCTAACCTGTGTGTGTGATGCGGAGTGTGTGTGTGTGGAGCTGCGTCTCGACCTGTGTTGTGCGCGGAGTGTGTGTGTGTGTGTGAGTGAGCTGGTATCACGTGTGTGTGCTGCCAGGAGTGCTGTTCGGTGGTGTGGTGTGGTGAGCGGGTGCTCACCGTGTGTGTGCTGCAGGAGTGTGTGCGTGACGGGGCGGCGTACATCACCTGTGTGTGCGATGCAGGAGTGTGTGTGTGTGAAGAAGAGTCTCACCTGTGTGGTGCTGCAGGAGTGTGGTTGATGGGTGGTGTGTGTGTGTGTGTGTGCTGTGTCTCACCTGTGTGTGTGCTGCAGGAGTGTGTGTGTGTGAGCTGCGTCTCACCTGTGTGTGTGCTGCAGGAGTGTGTGTATGTGAGCTGTGTCTCACTGTGTGTGTGTGTGAGGGAGTGTGGGTGTGTGTGTGTGTGTGTGTGTGTGGTGAGCGGGTCTCACTGTGTGTGTGCTGAAGGAGTGGTGTTGTGTGAGCTGCGTCTAACCTGGGTGTGCATGCAGGAGTGTGTGTGACTGTGACGGCGTCCACATGTGTGTGGCTGAAGGAAGTGTGTGTGTGATGTGAGCGGCCTCGTCTCACCTGTGTGTGTGCTGAGGAGTGTGGGGTGGAGCTGCGCTCACCGTGTGGTGTGAGCACGGATGTGTGTGTGTCGGGTTGTGTGTGTGAGTGAGATGGTCCTCACTGGGTGTGGTGCTGCAGGAGGTGAGTGTGTGTGTGTGAGCGGCGGATCACCTGTGTGTGTGATGCAGGAGTGTGTGTGTGTGTGATGGTGGTGTGAGAGCGGCGGATCACCTGTGTGTGTGCTTTTGGGCCTGCAGGAGTGTGTGTGTGGTCGAGCGGCGTTCTCACCTGTGTGTGTCTGCAGGAGTAGTGGGGTAGTTAAGATGCGTCTCACATGTGTTGTGTTGCTGCAGGCGTGGTGTGAGGCAAGTGAGGGAGTAGCACCTGTGTGTGTGCTGCAGGAGTGTGTGAGCGGCGTCTCACCTGTGTGTGTGCTGCAGGAGTGTGTGTGTGTGAGCTGCAGGAGTGTGTGTGAGTGAGCGGCGTCTCACCTGTGTGTGTGCTGCAGGAGTGTGTGTGAGTGAGCGGCATCTCACCTGTGTGTGTGCTGCAGGAGTGTGTGTGTGTGAGCTGCGTCTCACCTGTGTGTGTGCTGCAGGAGTGTGTGTGTGTGTGTGTGTGATGTGTGGTGTGTGAGCGCGTCTCACCTGTATGTGTGATCAGGAGTGTTGTGTGTGTGTGAGCTGCGTCTCACCTGTGTGTGTGCTGCAGGAGTGTGTGTGTGTGTGAGCTGCGTCTCACCTGTGTGTGTGCTGCAGGAGTGTGTGTGTGTGAGCTGCGTCTCACCTGTGTGTGTGCTGCAGGAGTGTGTGTGTGTGAGCTGTGTCTCACCTGTGTGTGTGCTTCAGGAGTGTGTGTGTTTGCCGGTGCTTTAGCACCTCCTGCTGGCGCAGACGGCTGCGGTCTCTGCAGGATCTCACCCTTCGCATGCGACAGTCGCTCTCTTAACATCTGAACACCAGCCTAGACCACACAAACACACTTACCACCCACATCACTGTAAATATTGTTATTTTAAATTGAGATTTATACATCATAAATAATAATAAATAATCTTTCCATTGATGTATGGTTTGTTAGGATAGGACAATATTTGAAAATCTGGAATCTGAGGGTGCAAAAAAATCTAAATATTGAGAAAATCATCTTTAAAGTTGTTCAAATGAAGTTCTTAGCAATGCATGTTACTGATCAAAAATTAAGTTTTGATATATTTACGGTAGGAGATTTACAAAATATCTTCATGGAAAATAATCTTTACTTAATATCCTAATGATTTTTGGCATAAAAGAAAAATTGATAATTTTGACCCATACAATGTATTGTTGGCTATTGCTACTAAATATACCCCAGCGACTTAACACTGCTTCTGTGCTGCAGGGGCACAGATGTAAATGTGTATTAGTGTGTGCACCTGGTCTGGGCTGTCAGGCAGGTAGCGGAGCGCTGAACCCAAGCTGCCCTGTGATGCCAGGATGCTGGAGTACTGGATGAGCTTCTCAGTCAGCGCTGAGCTCTGAACACAAACCTCGCCGCTACGCAGACGCTCGATCGACTTGCGCAGGATCATCACCTTCTCCACCAGATCCTGCAGACGCACGTGAACACAGACGTCAGCGCACGACAGCATTCACTCAATATAAGCGTGAAGAGTGCGTGTGTGTGACCTCCAGCGCCAGCGGAGAAGAACAGTCTCTCTGTGACGTCCAGCACTCCACCAGACGCTCGATGTTCCCCGAGCAGATGAAGCACAGACAGGCCTGCAGACAGCACTTCTCTGTGCCTTCAGCCTGCAGACGAGCACCCAGAGTATCTACACACACACACAGAGCTGTCAATCACTCTAGCCTCTGAGCTCTGATTGGACGAGCTGCATTCAGAGCTCTTATACTCTATACTGATGCAGAAGTGTGTTTGTCAGCAGCAGCAGACTAATCAAGAGACTGCGGTTAGACTCGTGATGCTCTCACCGCAGAGAGGAGCGAACGCCTCGGGGTTAGCGTAGGTCAGCAGAGCCGCTAGCGCCTCCTTCCAGTTATCCAGCTCACAGCTCTGGACAATATCACACCAGTTCTGCGTCACCACTGACGAGATCAGCTGACGGGGAAAAACAACTCATTAAAATAATAATAATAATACTGTGACTAATAATAATAATAATAATACAGTGACTAATAATAATAATAATAATACAGTGACTAATAATAATTAATAATGAATAATAATAATACAGTGACTATAATAATAATAATAATAATAATAAATACTGTGAACTAATAATAACAGTAATTTAAAGATATTGTGGCCCCCCTAATAAAAAACACTAAACTAATAATGACTAATAAGAATTGCTACAAATAATAACCATATTAAATAATGATAAGTACTGATAATAAACTAAGAACTATAAATAAACAATAATAAATAACAATTTAATTTATAAAAAAAATAAGATATAACAAAAAATAATAAATTATTATGATTATATTTTATATTATTGAATTATTCGTGTTGTTTTAGTCGTCTTATAATCAATAATAGAATAAACGAATAATAACAATACTAACACAATAACTTCATAAATAACAAATGTTTATTAATATATAGTCCATAAAATAAACAAAAGATTTAATAAAATAATTAAAAATGTGAGTTTATTGTTCTGAGTAGTAGTAGTATTATAATTGTTATTATTAGTCATTTTCAATTATATTCAATAATAATAATAATAACATAAGGACGAACTAGACTAAAAAGAACAAATAATACTTTTAATTATTATAGTTATAAAAAGTTCATATTTTATATTCACTATAAAATATTTTAATAAGACAACAACACGACTACTAAAACATACTAATAATATAATAATAACAAATAGAAAACAATTAAATAACACTTACAGTGGAGATGGAAGTGAATACTGATAAAGTTTGCAACTAAAACGACTTCATGCAGAGATGCTAATGATCATAAGCGGTTACCATGGAGACGCTGTTGGTCTGTTGGCGGAGGTAGCGTTGCTGGGTCTTCTTCAGTAGCTCCTCCCCTCCGCTGATTGACAGGAGGATGGCTTCGGCGAAACGGCCGTCGTTCAAGCACAGATCCACCGCAGCCTCGAAGTTCCCCACCAACAGAGCCTGACTGATCAGACCGTCCGTATCTGCTCAACACAGCACCACATTCATATCTGAACATCAATATCATAACACGCGTGTCATTCAGAGACGCTCACCTGAGGACACGGGGATCTGGAAGGGCGCTCGGTCTTTCTCTTTCTTTGGTAGCTGACTGAAGAAATCAGCCGGAGACTCACGGCCGGACAAACCGTCTGACTCATCTGCTCTCTGATTGGACAATTCAACATCAGATACAGCACAACATGAGATTTCTCGCATGCATGCAATGATTTAAAGCGCAGCTGACACACACCTGATCAGAAAGCGTCTGCATCTTCTCAGCCAGATCATTCACGTCTAAACCGTTCGGATGAAGCTTCCTCCCCAAACACGCGGAGATCTGCACAAATAGAGGCTAGAATTAGAGCTTCACTCAAAAATTATGGGTCTGTTTCTCTCATAGGGGTGTAAGAAAATATCAATACACATGAGTATCGCGATATTTAGTTTGGCGATAGTGTATCGATTCACAAAAATGCAATAAAGATTCATGGTTTCGTTTTGGGTTTATATCCCGATCGCTAGATAGCACTCTTCTTATCTCTGAACTTAAACAGTGCCAAAATGTTTTTTATGTTTTAAGAAATATCCAATGTATCGTCTTGCTTACAGTATCGCAATATACCGCATCGCAACCCCTGTATCGTTATACGTATCATATCGCCAGATTCTTGCCAATACACGGCCATATCCTCTCACATCATCGCATCATCTAGAATAAAACTAACGGACTAATTATAAATTACAAAAAAAATTTTTAAAAAGAAGCATTGCGACTAATAATACACAAATATAATAAGTATTGATAATAATTAAGCTAATAAAAAAAATTAAATACTAAGAATTTTATTAGTAATTTAAGATTTATAAATTTAGAATTTAAATAAATACTTAATACTAATAATAAATATCATAAAATAATACGCTAACATGAAAATAATGAATTATTATTAATAACTAAGACTAACACAATATTTAATAAGAATAAGGACCTAAAAAAATTATTAATAAATATTATTAGTTAATATTATAAGCATTCTTATTAGCATTAGCTATTTTTATTATTATTATTGTTGTTTTTGTTGTTATTATTATTAGTAGTAGTATTCTTATCTTATTATCGTTATTATTAGTAGTCTAATTTTAATTATTATTAGTCGTAAAACTCGGAATATAGTGCATAAGTCATATGAACAACTGTTATGGCCATTTTTTGTCAGTATGGGAGCGTAATATCTCCCGGTCACTGAAGAGCATGCATTATTCATGATTCTCATGGCAAAACATCTGAAAAGTAATGAGGTGGGTTAGTTTTTAGTAATTACAAAATTGATTATTTTGTCTTGCATTTAGAACAAATGTCGTATTTTACAGGACACCTTCTGCCCATAGGTGGCACAGTTTACCCCGCTCTCATCTAATATAATGACTAGTGGATGAATCCGAATGTTGACAGTGCTGTAGTTTGATGCGATACCTTCCTCTGCAGCTCGTCTTTACTGAAGCCCAGCAGCCGCAGAAACTTCACACGCGCTTCATCTTCAAAGTTCACCTGTTAAAAACACCACAGAACAGTCATGCATCTCACCTCAAACTGATTCATGCATCAGTTCTCTGTGGATTTTAGCATGAATATGACAGCTTAAAGATGATCTATATTCTCTATTCCGGTGCGTGCAACAGCAAAGTCATGGGTTCGATTCCCAGGGAACACATGAACTCAATTTTTTTTAAAAAGACATCATTCTGTCTGATTTTCTGTCTAATCAAATGCTCTCTTGAATCCGAAATAAAACAATTCTTAAGCAGTTATTAATAACAGAGAAGCTTTAAGGGCTTCCTGCAGTTTTCATCAAATAAATAAAAGCTTAGATAATTAGTATTGTAACGTAAAAAGTAATTATTAATATTATTTTACAGTGAAATATTTCAATGGTATATTCTTTTTAGATTTTATTTAGCAATAATAATTATTGCAATTATTATTATTATTAAAAACAACAACATATTGGCCAAAATGTACAGCTCTACAAATGATTTTTTTTATCACATTTTAATATCATAATTTTTAATCAGAAAAATCACAAATAGATTTCAAATCGTGCAGCCCTACCCAACATTATAAAAGATGCTAAATCCGTATCTGAACTAGACAATTTTGCTAAATTTTTTCAGACATCATATCTTTTTTTCAAAACATTTTGCATCTCAAGCAAATGCATCCTGATTTAAGGAGACTTGTATTAAAAAGACAAAAAGATAGATACGAGATGTTCATGTTTTGAAGTGCGTGCAACATTTATTTGCCATGCCTTTATGAATTTTAGACTTCTGGCTCTGATTTAAGATTCTTTCTAGGCCTTCATAGGGTGAATTAAGACTTTTTAAGACCTCCTGAAACAGTATTGGAATGTAGTGCACTATAGTGATTTAAGACACTGTGTTAACTATGCGTTTCATTAGGTTGAATGAAGCCGGGTTTTGTGGCATCTCAGTTTGTGTTTCGCAGAAGAAAGTAAATAATAGGGCTGGGACAATAAATCAATGCATCGCGAATCGAGAAATGATTCTGCATCGATTCTGAGATTTTCCGAAGGCATCGTGATTCTCTCTTGAATCGATTCTGAGCTTAGTTTTTAACAGCAGATGGCACTGCGTGCTTTTCGCCGTATTCTGCTTGCTTCCAGTTCCTTACACACGCACCACCTGAACATAAAATAATCATTCATAAAGTTAGAAAAGGTTGAAGCGAATTACAAGGATGTTCACAGTGGGCTGTGTTTACATTAATCTCATCATAAAGCATAAAAGCCTATGTGCAAGTACATTTAACCACTTACAACGCACAAGCGCTCTTCTTCGTGAGCATCTGAGTGTGCGGTTAAAAACTAGCCTAGAGCGCCATCTGCTGTTAAAAACTAAGCTCAGAATCGATTCCAGAGAGAATCACGATGCATTCAGAAAATCTCAGAATCGATCCACGGCTCGCATGCAGATTATGGTCACAGCCTAGTAATAATGAGTTGGAATGACATATGTGACCCTGGAGCACAAAACCCATCATAAGGGTCAATTTGTGACAGCATCAGATAAGCGGAATAAAATTTTTTTTGCTCATTTTTATCTTTCCATTGATGTATGGTTTTTTAGGATAGGACAATATTTGGCTGAGATCAAACTATTTGAAAATCTGGAATCTGAGGGTGCAAAAAAATCGAAATATTGAGAAAATCATCTTTAAAGTGAAATGAAGTTCTTAGCAATGCATATTACGTTTTAGGTATGGAATTTAATAAATATCTTCATGAACATGATCTTTGACTAATATCCTAATGATTTTGTGGCAAATAAAGAACTGGTACTTTGAACCATACAATGTATGTTGGCTCTGTACAAAGATAATGTATCGCGAAACACGCTTTGTGCTCAGGGTCAGGTACATGTGGAGTTGTATGCGGTAAATGTGAATGTTTGTACCAGGGGAACATCCATATGTCCTTTTTTGGCTCGGCGTCCGGACGGGTAGCTGCCTTGATCTTGCATCGTGCAGTAGCGCTGAGGATCCTGACGTAAGAGTGGATGCAGATCGTCCGAGCGGGCTGGAGGGGAACTCCGTCTCTGTGGTCACGACTCACATGCACCTGTCGCCGTATGGCTGCTGCTGCCTGCGGAGCACATAGGGCTCTCAAAACGTCCACCAGCTTCCCCCGAACCGAGGAGACAGAAGCCAAGCACAGATCAAGGAAGATTGCAACAGTGTTCATTTGTCGCTACGTAGTTTTATTAGTTTATGGTTGTCAAATGTAACTTTTATTTTATAATATTGGTCCCTGCAGCACAAAACGCATGGTTAAGTAGCGGGGGATATTTGTAGCATAGCAACAGATACATTGGATGGGTCACAATGATACATTCTCTTTTATGCAGAAAATCATTAGGATTTTAAGTAAAGGTCATGTTCCATAAAGATATTTTTTAAATTTCCTACTTTAAATATATTAACTTAATTTTTGATTATTAATATGCTTTGCTAAGAACTTCATTTGGACAAATTTTAAAGGCGATTTTCTCAGTATCTCTGCACCCTCAGATTCCAGATATTCAAATATTGTCCGATCCTAACAAACCACACATCAATGGAAGGCTTATTTATTCATGTTTCAGATTATGTATAAATCTCATTTTCGAAAAATTGACACTTATGACTGGATTTGTGCTCCAGGGTCACGTTTAGTAAACTTGTCCTGTTTTAGTTTTGGTCGACTAAATACGTTTGAGCATTTTAGTCAGCGTAAACTTACAAATCTTCATCTTTCTGTATAATGTTAAAAATTATTATTTTGCTCAATTTTAATTGCAACGATTGTTCTAACTGGGAAAGTATTTTACAATACTTCCAAATTGCATTATGCCCAATGTTCTATTAAAACCACCGGCAAATAAAAGGACATATCCATCCGCGACAGAGGTTGCGTAAATAACGTTACAATCAGCAAACAATAAAGTGGAGATCCCTGACAGAACACAGACTGCTGAATGACGCTTTCATTTAAACAGACATCGCTGAAATCCAGCTTACTTGTACAGTATTTTATGTCTGTGTTTTCAAATCATGAGAGAGCGTGTGTGAATGGTTGCCAGACTGTATAAAGCAAAAAGCAGAGAGAAAAGCTTTGATTGGGGGATTTGAGCTCTTATCTATATCTGGCAACCGCAAACGTGAAGTTTTTGTTCTTTTAACAACATTTTCGTCAACAATATTGCATGCTGATATAGTCTCAGTTATCGTTTAATGACCTTATTATCGTCTCGTCTTAGTCAGGGGAAAAAACTTTGCTGACAAACATTTTTCATCAGACACATCTTACCAGATTTCTCAATGTCTCTGTAATACTCACCGCGAAAGATGCTCCTACGGGCCTCCGTACCCACTTGGGCGGCTTTTTTAGCGGAGGGATGATGGTGGTTTCGACTGAGGGCTGAGGAACCTGCAGAGGAGGAAGAGTCTGACCGGTTCCAAACGGGTCGCTGGTGTCAAACGAAGCCGAGATCTAAGAACAGAGAGAGAGATCATGTGATCATCATTCCTCAAAGAAAAGCAGGTTAAATGTTCCCATAATCTCACCTGGTCCACCGTGCTGTGCTGCTGCTGCTGAAGACGTCCTCCCATCACAGAGTACACACTGATCCGTCCGTCAAACGATGCGGCTGACAGGAGGGCGGGGTTACGAGGACACCACTGCACATCGAAACACCACTGATTGGCTGTCGGCAGCTCGTAAATCACCTGAAACACCAGAGACGAGGCATGATGCTCAGTGCATGTGCAATGCGATCCGAAGATCCCACATGATGGATTTAAAGATTCATAATCCTGGTTAAAAGTGTTTGAGAAATGATTACAATATTAAAGTTTAGTTAAAAAACAAAATAGATTAGTATTATTTTATTCCTTATTTATTTCTATTTTATTATTCTTCTACTTTTTAAGTAAGTAATAATAATAATAGCTGATTTTATAAGACAATTACTAAATGTAGATAGATACATATTATTTAGTTCTATTAATAGATAATAATAAAATGCAGATTAAATACAAAGTTACACATGGATTATATATATATATATTTATTATTATTAGTATTTATTCTAGATTTAGAAGAATAAAATGCCAGATTGATAATACATTTATGATAGAATTATTAATAAAGGGCTATGTAAAATTGTTACTAAAAATAATGCCATATTGGTATATTTTGATGTTATGTATTCTATTGAAAATAATAATATAATACCAACAATAATAAAAAAAGGTAGATTGTATCTATATATGTGATATAATAATAAAATGCATATATTTTTGGTATAACTTAACATTCTCTTTAACTATAATAGGTAACTATGACTAGTTGAAAGTTTTTTATTCGAAAATATAACCACCAAAAATGACAGTAGAGAAATTTAACCTAATAATAAAAAATCATACATATTATATTTCACAACAACTAATAAAAGACCTTATTTAAAACAAACATACCTTTTAACATGAAATTAATTTTAAGTAGTTTAAAAAATGTAAAACCGTAAGGAAATTATGTTTTAAACTAGCTGTTTTTATTTGTTGTCATACTGTGTCTGTTGAAAATTCAATCTTAAAAAAGATTTCAAACTAATCAGCTAGAAAAAGAACCACAGTAGAGACGTAACAAGCACAGGATAGAAGTCGTCGACAATGTAGAAAAGCGGTGCAGGCGTGACTGCGCACCCTCCGGTGTTGGGTCAGGCACAGGAATCCGGTTGTCTTTGCGCTGCTCAGAAGAAGCTCGGATCGGATGACTCCACGAGATGGACAGCATCCTATGGAATCATGAGAAGATGTTCGGGAGACGGGACCTGGAATGAATCTGGTGAATCCGACAGGGTGTGTGTGAATCCATACATGGTTGGCTCTCCAGCGACTTTGAGAGGCGAGGTGGTGGCAAACCGAAGGTCACATTGTAGACGGAATTCTGTCGTCCTTGATGCCAGAAGCAGCTGAGTGGCCCATCTGGAGCCACACATCCAGAGCCGTGCATCTGACACAAAAAAAAAAAACCCCCCTCCCCCCCACCCCCCCATCTCGATTAACGATTTCCTTTAGGAAACGTCTGATTCTTAAATCCAAGATCGATTAGTCAGCCTGTGTTCAGTTAGGACGGAATGAGGGCACTTCCCAGGCAATAACGCAATAAGCTCTGTGCTCGGGTACTTAATAGAAAACAAAGGCGCAGGATTTCAAATCTGTCATTGATTGAGTATTCAAACAATAAATGCCAGTTTGGAGCTGTTTAATGTGCGGACAGATCGTGTAGCGCCTCAGTCAAACAGACGTGAACTGATCATCCTCCTCGCTTATACTAGTGATAGAACAAAATAAACATGACTAAACATCCGAAGGCACGTTAAAAGAAAGAGTACAACTTTACAAACCATATCCTGTCTCAAGTAATCGCTCAATCAGTGATTCAGCCGCGCAAAGATGTCAATATAAAGGCTTGTAAACAATATCATGTAACATCACATTTACCTCAGAAAAAAACATATTCGTGACCATAAACTCACTAATCATATAAAAAAATAAACTGTAGAGAGGGGCATTCTGCTAAATATATGCACCATATAACATCTTCATTAGAAATGTACTGTTCAATGTTTAATTTATGTTTGAATAAATTCATCAAGTTTTTATGACAGTCACCATTATGTTTATATTAAAAAAACGAATTGAAGTAGAAATATTATTATGTAATTGCAATGCGAAATCGAATCAGTAACGAGCGAATGCTGTGAGTATGAGAATCGAACAGTAATCGAATAGTTATGCCGGTAATCGAATCGTAGCTTGTGAATGAGAATCGATATCGTAATCAGAATCGAAGCTTGGGAATGAGAAAGCGAATCAGTTATCGAACGAGATGCTGTTACGAGAACGAATCAGTTAATCGAATAGTATCGGGTAATCGAAGCGAATCTTTTGAATAGATGAATGCTGGCGAAGATGAGGAATTCGAATCAGTCATCGAACGAATGCTGTGAATGGGAATGATATGCGTGAATGAGAATCGCAATCAGTAATGAATCGAGCGGTAACGCATCGATGGTTGTGAATGAGGGATCGAATCAGTAAGGAATCGAATGCTGGAAATGAGAACGAATCAGTAATAGAATCGAGATGCTTGTGACTGAGAATTGATGCTTGTGAAATGAGAATCAACAGTAAATCGATCGTAGCGGTAAGCGAATCTCGAATGTTGGATGAGAATCGAATCAGTAACGAACGACATGGCTGTGAAGGAGCAGAATACGTAACGAATCGATCAGTAATGAAATAGACTGCTTGTGATGAGAATCGAAGATGGAATGAGAATCGAATCCAGTAACGAACGAAGCGTGTGAATGAGAAGGTTGAATGCTGTGAATGAGCATAGAAATCAGTAATCGAAGTAGCGGTAATCGAAAACGAATGCTGTGATGAGAAGATCAGTAATAGAACGAATGCTTGTGAAGAGAATGAATCAGTAATCGAACGAAATCAGTAATCGAATCGAAGCTGTGATGAGAATCGAAGCTGTGAATGCGAATCGAATCAGTAATCGAAATCGAAGCTTGGAATGAGAAGTCGAATCACAGTATCAAATTGAATGCCTGGAATGAGAACGAATCAGTAACGAATTGAATGCTTGTGAATGAGAATCGAATCAGTAATCGAATCAGTAATCGAATCGAATGCTTTTGAATGAGAATCGAATGCTTGTGAATGAGAATCCAATCAGTAAGAGAATCCGGATCGGTAATCTAAGCGAATGCTTGTGAATGAGAATGAATCCGTAATCGACGAAATGCTTGGATGAGAATGAATGCTTGTGAAGAGAATCGAATCCGTAAGCGAAAGCATGGCTGGGAAAGAGAATTGATGATGTGAAGAGAATCGAATCAGTAAGCGAAATGTAGCGGTTAACGACTCGATCAGTAATCGAATCGAATGGGTGAATGAGAATTGAATTGGTAATCGAATCGAATGCTTGTGAATGAGAATTGAATGCTTGTGAATGAGAATCGAATCAGTAATCGAATCGTATCGGTAATCGAATCGAATGCTTGTGAATGAAAATTGAATCGTGAAATAGAAATGAGTGTGAAGTGAGAAGTGAATCAATCCGTAATCATAAATGGAATGCTGGCAGAGAATTGAAGCTTGTGAAAGAGCTTTCGAATCAGTATCGGAATTGAAAGCTGTGAATGAGAATCGAAGCTGTGTGAATGAGAATTAGAATCAGTAATCGGAGACCGAATGCTTGTGATATTGAGAATGAATGCTGGAATTGAGAATGAAAGCCTTGGAATGAGAACTCGAATCAGTAACGAATCATTCGGAACAACGACTGCTGAGTGAATGAGAAGAATGCTTGGAATGAGGATCGATCAGTAATCGAATCGATCGGTAATAGAATCGAGATGCTTGTGAAAATTGGAAGAATTGAATGCTTGTGAAGGAGAACGATCAAGTAACGCAATCGTATCGGTAATCGAATCGAAGGTGGAAGAGAATTGATGCTTGCGGAATGTGAATCGATATTGAATCTAATTGAATTGGTAATCGAATCGAATGCTTGTGAATGAGAATTGAATGCTTGTGAATGAGAATCGAATCAGTAATCGAATCGTATCGGTAATCGAATCGAATGCTTGTGAATGAAAATAGAGGAACAGTAATCGGAACGAATGCCTGTGAATGGAATAATCGAATCAGTAATCGATCGAAAGCTTGATGTGAGAATGAATACGAACGAATGCTTGTGAATGAGAATCGAAACAGTAATCGAAACGAATGACTGTGAATGAGAATCAACAGTAATTGAACCGAATGCAAGCTGTGAGAGAACGAATTCGTAATGGAATCGAATCGCAATTGTGAATGAGACATCGAATCGTGAAATTGTGTCAAAAACCCAGCCTAGTGTGCACGCTCTCACCCCTCTTGCTGTGGTCATGATTTTGATGATGGGCCGTGCTCCTCGATCCCAGACGAGGCTTTCGCTGGGGGTTTGCGGAGGCAGTATGTGCTGCACTGACGGTTCCACGCCACCACGCTCAAGGCCTCTGCCGGCTAACACACGAGAACCAGACAACGCCTGAGACTCACACAAAAACACTCACAAAACATCCCAAAACACTGCCCAGAAAATGGTTTTAGGCAGAACTCCATTGTTAGTCAGCGGAAATTAAAATTACAAAGAATTTTAAAGAGGTTAATCAAACCAAAAACATTATAATAAAAGAATATTTTAAATGAAGATGCATTATCGTGCGGTAATGCATGTTTCCTTTTAAGGTACCCTGACGTATTATACTGTTTTTTTTTCTCTACTGTTTTTTTTGCGTTCCTTTGGATGTACATTTATTCAAGCTCGAATTGAGTATTCAAATAACAACAATAGTTTAAAAATCACAAAATAAATACCGATATTTACATGACGACCTCATAGATAGAAATATACCCATCTAGCAATAATTATAATTATAAATTTAATAGTATGTGATACTCATATATAGATATACCCATAGCAATCATATAATTTATAAATCTATATTTAGTGTTGAATCATATATAGGTACTATACATTAGCCAATCATTATGACTTTATAAATTAATATATTTAGTGACTCATATATAGATCTATACCCATTTAGCCAATCATATCAAATTATGAAATATATGTAGTGAACTCATATGAAGATATATACCTTAGTCAATCTAGATATTTATTAAATTAATATTTAGTGAACCTTCATAATAGATATATACCCATTTTAGCAAGCCTTTAATTATAAATTTATATTTAGTGAAACTCGTATATAGAATTATACCCATTTAGCCAATATTATAAATTTATTCAATTTTAAATTTAGATACAATATATAGATATTGAGCCAATCATGAGATTAAAATATTTAAATTTATATTTTAGTGACATCATAACGTCCAAAATATGTCAGTTAAACAGTTCAGTAAAAACAAAAAATTAAACAAAAAAACGTAATAAAAACAAAGCACGCAAGCACTGGAAAAACTGGCAAAAAAAGGGTCCTCCACAAAAATAATTATTGCAGTAAAAAACAGTGAAGACGCCAAACACTCAGCTTAAGTGGCCGCCTTTTAATTTATACCCAGTTAATATATATTTAATGACTCAATATATATATATACCATTTTAGCCATCCTGAAGAGATATATATGTATATATATATTAATAGAGATATATATATAATTAATTTTTTTTTTGTTTCTAATATTAGTGACCCCATATATTTCAGACCAATGTTAGCTACCAAGTATTAATAGTTAGTACCGTCATATCCATCTATATCCATTTATACACCCATTATAATATTTAAATACATGTTTTAATCATTAATGACCTCATATCTATATATACCCAGTTAGACACCCATTATAATATTAAAATATATCAATGAATAAATATATAGTGACCTCATACAGTATATCTATCTAAGCCCATGTAGCCAACCTTTATCATATTAAAGTGTACATTTTAATATTTATCAACTGCATATATCTATCTAAGCCCATGTAGACACCCATTCTAATATTAAAATATATACATTTTTAGTGACATGCTCAAGCATGCAGCTAAACCCCCCAGAGAATCTGTGACTTTCCCACAAACCAGCAGGAGAAGATTTAATGCAGGTACTGCAATTCATTACTGTTCAAAACAACCAAACACACTCAGATGAACTGTGTTTTTAGGTAGTAACCCATTGTTTAGTGAGATGAATGGTTAGAGAAGAGGTCAATCAAAACCCAAACCACAGCAAAACCACCACAAACCCTCACAAAAACCAACAACCTCTTACCTCACAGAGCTGAAGAGACAGAGACAAACGCAGTCACTTTACGATGCTGGGAACACTGACCAGACAATACAGAACTGAAAGAAAGGCTCCTACCTGTGACTTTGTGCCCGGCGTCATGGGATTACTGAAGTTGTTCAAGTCCCAGATGTATATTTCTGAATCGCTGGCTCCGGAGGCGATGAGGTTACTCTGATGCGGAGGAAACACGCGTGTGTTTGTGAAAGCGTCAGCGGATGTGATCGGATGTTAAGCGAGAGTCTGAGCTGTACCTGGAAGCGGTTGTAGTCGAGCGCGTGCACAGGGCCTGTGTGTTTGTTGGACTGTCCGATCACGGCGTCCTCTGTCGCGCTGAGAATAGCGTCGGGCTGAAGACGGTCACGCGTTCCGCTCCACTGCAGCGAATGAGCGCGCCGGACGAGCCTTCACCGCCATATCAAACGACACACAGATCTCAGATTGGTGATAACCTGACCTCACACACACACACACACCCACACACATGATTCACATCCTGTCTGCTTATTCGCAGAGTACATGATTCAAACAAATTAACATTAAAAAACAAACAAAAAAATAAATGCACAAATCACCATGTCATTAGATATGCTAAAATAAAATATTACTATCATAGATACAGTATGTGAACCCTACCACAACTCCAGTCATAAAAAATGTAGTTTATGATCATCTTGAAAGCTGAATAAGATAAAAGTCCATGAGTATGGTTGTGAGGATGGACAATTTTTGGCAGAGATACAACTATTTGAAATCGGAATCTTGAGGGGGTGCAAAAAAAGCGAAATATTGAGGAAATTCATCTTAAGTGTCAATCGAAGTCTTAGCAATGCATTATACTAATCAAACATTAAGTTGAGTATAGGCTGCGGTAGGAGGCTAGGAGATTACTAAATATCTTCATGGAACAGATCTATATCTAATGATTTTTGGCTCATAGAAAGAGAAAGTATCTATTTTTTGACCCATACAGTGTGTTGGCTATTGCTACAAATATACCCCAGCGACAGCAAATTTTTACATTAGCAGCATTTTGTGCACCACTAGCTGGTCCCCACTGAGTGATAACTTTAGGCAAAATCTGCAACCTTGACACATTACATGTACTTTTAGATGAATATGAGACAAAACTACAGAACGTCACATTTTATTATTAGCCGTTTCAACACACACATGTTTTACCAGCTAAGAAGATCAGCACTTTTAGAGTTCATATGCGAGCATAAGTATTGGAACAGTTATGTTAAAAGATTAACGATATTTTAGGTGCGGTGCGATCACACAGACACACCAGACTATGGGTCGATCTTGAAATGGTTCTCAGCCGTGATAATTGACAGCCAATTCCAGCGGTGCTGTTTGGGGAGTTCGCCTTAATGTTCAATCAGATTTAAATCTGGAGATTGACTTGGGCAATCTAAGACTTTTCATTTCTTTGCCCTGATAAAGTCCTTGACTGAACTGGGAGGGTGTTTTTGGTCATTGTCCTGACACAGTATGAAGCGCTTTCTGATGAGTCTGGTAGCGTTTTCTTGAATATTGGTAGCCAAGATGATTTTGTACCCTTCTAAATTCATTCAGCTGCTGCCATCATACATTAAATCATTACATTTTGTTGCTGTTCAGAGTTTTGCATCTTGCTGTAGCTTCTGTAACTCTATGTCAAAGTCTCCTGCAGACAGTAGATCGTCAGAGCATCACCCCAGCTTTCTGGAGATTGTTGGTGATTTTACGGGTCATTTTCTCAGCTTTATATTTGTCTGGCATGCCGATCGGTCTTGTTTAGTGGGAGGTCCAAACTCGTGATTCTCCATCGCTCTTGTTTTAATTGACTTCCTCTTGCTTTCAGAATCTCAAATTGCTGCTTTTCTTCATCTTCATCCTGGTTTGCGTGTGTCGTCATCGAATGCAGAAGCTACGGATATAACTGATACCACACATTCCCTGCTTTTAATATCTGAAGAATTAATGCAACGGGACACAGACGATCACTTACAGATGAAACTGGTGAGGCAACTGCTTCCAATATGTGCTCAATCAGATAGTGGATGAACCGAAAAGGCGGTCCTTTTATTGGTAAAAACCCTATGTGTTGAATCACCCATAATCTTATTCAATTTAATCCTATTTGCAATGTCTTGACTCCACAAGCAAACAGACTTATGGAGGGCACTAGTATATACACACACATATATATTAATATATAATACTATACACAGCACAACACCCACACACACACACCAACACACACACACCACACACACACACACAGTACTCAACATTTGAAGTGGATCAAAAAATCTCATCAAAGTTGTCCTAAAACAACATGGTTCTTGTGTTAGGACAACTTTGAGACCATTTTTTGATCCACTTCAAATGTTGACTACTGTATACATACACACACACACACACATATACATATATATATAACTAATAAAAACTGGAAATTCTATTTTTGTGCCAATTTGTAAAACGACAAATTGATAACACTTCAGTGAGAGTGACACACGACGAAACCGGTTCACACACGCGTGTTTGTGCGTGTTAGATCGCCCAGAACTCATTCTGCTCTCTAAACCAAAGCTGCTGTTCAACCGGTATTTCTGCTATTGTGTCACTGCTGGGGGGAAATGCTATTAATATAAAGATAAATTCACCTTCGAGGAAGACACATCACCAAACTGCTGCAGCTCCATCACTTCATGCCAAAGCTAAGTAGACATTTTGAATGTTTTCTGTAGAGCTCAGTGTGGAGAGAGATTGTAATAAACATTCCTAACACACCCAGACAATGCCTTCACAAATACCTTCAGACGAGGACACCAACTCAACGAGATTTCTACACATTCTGAATGTGTACGTCTATGCAAAAGTCATTTAAAATTTATGTAAAACGCTTTTAACATTCGGTAACTTTTTCTTCTTCTCTTTTTTCGTGAAAGCCTAAACGCTGTTCTTTCGAATCTGTGAATCCTGAAAAATAAGATGCATCACGGTTTCCACACAAATTATCGCGCGCGCGACTGCGTTCAACGTCGCTGATAATCAGAAACGTGTCTCGAGCAGCAAATCGGCATATTTTCAATGATTTCTGAAGATCACGTGACACTGAAGACTGGAGTCGTGATGCTGAAAATTCAGCTTTTGATCACAGAAATAAATTACACGTCAACCGAGATTCACATAGAAAACGGCTATTTTAAATTGTAATAATATTTCACAATTTTACAGTATTTTTGATCAAATAAAGGCAGCCTCGGTGACTTCAAAAACATAAAAAATCATGCAGACCCCAAACTTTTGAATGGTATGCTGTATAATATACATCATGTGGCAGCAGTACTGTATGATATTCCAAACACAGTCGAAGTTTCCAGAATAACGGACCTGTTAGAAGTGGGCAGAGTGCCTCGGAGCTTCATGTCCATGGATGAATCCGCGAAATCCATCTCGAAGATCTCCAGAGCGGCGCTGGTGTTGAAGGATGCATCCAGCTGCTGCGCTGCGGTTCCTGCAGACACGAGACAGTGAAGAAGACCAGATCACTCCAGCATTCTGGATGCGTCTGAATAATACAAGCACCAGCTGACAGGTGAAGTTACCTAAGGCCAGGTACACGGGGTGCTTCGTCGCAGGACTCCACGCCTGTGTCGCCGTCCTGAGTATCTCCTTCACCCTCATCTTCCTCCCAAACCCTGAAGAGACGAGAACATGAGGAGACAATCTGACATGCATCTGCATTCATCAGAATCAGAATGAGCTTTATAGCCACTGTAGGTTACACCATACGAGGAGTTAGTTTCGTGATATCTCAAACCACAAGACAGTTGAGCACCGAAAATGAACGAGTAAAAATAGAACAAGTAATGAGGGAATCACAACAAAAGACAATTTGTAGTACGTGCAAACTCGAAAAGGCAACCCAAGAGGTCATTTAACAAGACGTAAGATAAGGCTAAGAAAACAGATCTTAATCTTAAATTGAAATAAAAACCTTAGAACAACATAACACGAAAGAGTAGCCACGACACTAATAAGTGCGGTCAATCTACAGCATTACATTACGTCTCAGACTCCCAATATCTATATAGTATCAGACATTTGGCATACTCGAAAACTATACGGTACCCACGTCTGTGGAGCCATATAGAGCAGAAAGTAGTTATCACAGGTTATTCCTGATTATCTGTTTAGCGTTAGCATTAACCTGCAAGCTTCCACAAAACAGAAAACCACACGGATGAGATCGCGATCACAACACGCCATTCAAACCTCACAACCTCGAATTTAATCCTAAAAAAACGTCTGATATCAGTACGTGTGTGTGTGTACTTACGTGTTTGTGAATTAGTTCGTTTGTTGTGTGAAGAGAGTTTAGCGGGCGCTCCTCGAGCGGCGTCAGGGAGGAATGTAGTCCGGCGCGGAATTGTAGTCCAGTACGGCAGCCGGCGAGGGACAGCGTTTACGAAACGATGAGGACTCGAAACTGCCAATCTGCTCGACGCGATTTATATTTCTGCTAACGCCAACATCGCTTAAATTACTAATTAAATTAAGCCAATATAAAATTTACTTTAACATTTAGGAGATTTTGTAAGTGAAAAAGCCAGCTACACACAAATTATATCAATTATTGTTTAACACTTAATGCTGTTCTTATTAAAAGCTTTTTTTTTTAGAACTTTTAGTTCAAAGACATCCCATCTGATGTTAAAAGGTAATAAAATTATTGAATTGATTTATTACATATATAATATAAATGCATGTAACTAACACGCATCTGAACAGCAGACTCCACTTACATGAAACAACAGATGCTCTCTTAGTTTCAAAAATGTTATTTATATCATTATTAGTAGTTATACTACACATAATGAAATGCTGATGACGGTTTAAGGTCTCATTTGAATGAAAGGTAAGAAATGGTAAATCCGACAGATGACGTTTAAGTTAACTTTATTAGAGAGACAGAAATATACACAAGTTATGAAACAGAGAGGTTTCTAGCATTAGATTTCATAATTCTTGACAGGTTCTGGTTCTTTCGCAGGATCTCCGCCTCTCTCCAGATACAGGTCGCTGTAAGGATACTGTTTAGGAGCCTGGAAAGAGAAAGACGCTGATGATGAGACTCATTCATAACATCTGTGGAATACTATATAATGTTAAAATAACCCTGGTGTGCAATTGGTTGCAAAAAATCACAAGCTAAAAGAGTTTGCAATTCCTAGTTTGCTAGTGATGCAGAAATAACACTTCCCTTTGAAATGTTCTGTAAATGAACCGTTTTTCTACTGTGCAGTTCTCCCTTTACTCACCACAGGCTGGTAGCAGGGGAACATCTCTCCCAAACCAAACATCAGCAGCATGAAGCCCACGAACCCCAGCAGCTGGTTCCGCATCGTCCTCCACACCGGTGGCTCGGAGGACGTGTCACCCTGGTCCTGATGACAGTCGAAGTCCGAGTGCATCTAAAAAAACAGCCAACAATATTCACTCGCTCGTAAAAGGAAGAAGGTCTGGAAATCGGAGAGAGGAAGAGAGACCTGCAGAGATCGCGCACTGTTTACCAAGCCAAAACGCTCTGAAACAATTGACAGTATGTGGTGGGTTTGATGTGAGAGGACTTAACGGAGGGCTAGGCTTTGCCGGGTTTGGACGGTGATACCGGTGTTAAGACGCAACACCGGTTACGTCACATGCCCACCGCGGCACCGACCCCCACCGTCGTTTTGATTTTTCATAGTAATAAAAATAGACAGACAAGACGAGTGAGGTGAGACAAACAAGAAGAGTGAGGCGAGACAGACGAGAAGAGTGAGGCGAGCTGACTGACAAGAAGAGGGAGGCGAGACAGACCAGAAGAGTGAGGCGAGACAGACGAGAAGCGTGAGGCGAGACAGACGAGAAGAGCGAGACAGACGAGAAGAGCGAGGCGAGACAGACAAGAAGAGTGAGGCTGGAGACGGACGAGATGAGCGAGGCGAGAAGAGCGAGGCGAGAAGAGCGAGGTGAGAAGAGTGAGGAGAGACAGACGAGAAGAGGGAGGCGAGACAGAAGAGAAGAGTGAGGCGAGGTGAGACAGACGAGAAGAGTGAGGTGAGGTGAGGACAGACGAGACAGAGTGAGGTGAGACAGACGAGAAGAGGGAGGCGAGACACAGACGAGAAGAGTGAGGCGAGACATCGAGAAGAGTGGGGTGAGACAGACGAGAAGAGTGAGGCGAGACAGTCGAGAAGAGTGAGGTGAGACAGACGAGAAGAGTGATAGAGTTGAGGACATGTCGAGAGGGGTGAGGTGAGGACCAGACCAGAAGAGTGAGGCGAGACAGGAGGACGAGGACGGTGAGACCAGACCCGGAAGAGGGAGGCGAGACAGTCGAGGAGAGTGAGGTGAGCCGACGAGAAGCGGAGGCGAGACAGACGAATAGAGTGAGGGCGACTGACAAGAAGAGTGAGGTGAGTTGAGACAGACGAGAAGAGTGAGGTGAGTGAGACAGACGAGAAGAGTGAGGTGAGGTGAGACAGGCGAGAAGAGTGAGGCGAGACAGACGAGAAGAGGAGGCGAGGACAGTCGAGACAGGGTGAGGGTGAGGACAACGAGAAAGCGTGAGGCGAGACAGTCGAGTCGAGAAGAGTGAGTGATGACAGCCAGAAAGAGTGAGGCGAGCGACAGCGGAAGAGTGAGGTGAGGAGGAGCCAGAATGAGTGAGGATGATGGACAGTCGAGACGAGTGAGGGAGACAGAGGCGAGAAGAGTGAGGTGGACCGAACGAGGAAGGTGAGGCCGCGAAAGACGAGACGAGTGAGGACGGAGACAGCGAGACGGGTGTAGGTGAGACAGACGAGGAAGAGTGAGGCGAGACCGTTCGAGATAGAGTGAGGCGGAGACAGAAGAGAAGGTGAGGCGAGACAGACAGAGAAGAGGAGGCGAGACAGTCGAGAACGAGTGAGGCGAGACCGACGAGAGAGTGAGCGAGACAGACGAGAAGAGTGAGCGAGCAGGACGAGAAGAGTGAGGCGAGGACAGAGAGACGAGGGTGAGGGTGAGACAGAGAGAAGAGAAGGGTGAGGTGAGACAGACGAGAAGAGGGAGGCGAGAAAGACGAGAAGAGGGAGGCGAGACAGAAGAGAAGAGTGAGGCGAGACAGAAGAGAAGATTGAGGTGAGGCGAGGCGAGACAGAGTGAGGCAGAGGCCGAGTCGAGAAGCGGAGGTTGGGACCGACGAGGACGAGTGAGTGAGACAGTCGAGAAGCGTGAGGTGAGACGACCAGAAGAGTGAGGCGAGACCAGTCGAGACGAGGGAGGTAGACAGACCGAAGAGTTGAGGCGCGAAAGTCGAACGAGTGCGGGAGCCGACGAGAAGAGTGAGGAGACAGACGAGAAGAGGAGAAGAGGAGGTGAGACAGTACCAGAATGAGTTGAGGAGAGGACAGTCGAGACGAGTGCAGGTGGAGACAGAGGAGAAGTGTGGGGCGAGACAGAGGAGAAGTGTGGGGCGAGACAGAGGAGAAGTGTGGGGCGAGACAGACGAGAAGAGTGAGGCGACAGTCGAGACGAGGAGGTGAGCAGACGAGTAAGAGTGGAGGCGAGACAGTCGAGAAGAGTGATGGCGAGACAGTCGAGAAGAGTGGGTGAGACAGACCAGGAGAGTGAGGTGAGCAGACCAGAAAGAGGAGGCGAAGGACTGCGAGAAGAGTGATGGTGAGCAGACGAGATGAGTGAGGTGGTGAGAACCGACGAGAAGGAAGAGTGAGGCTGAGGCAGACGAGAAGAGGGCAGGCGACTGACAGTACGGACGGAGTAAGGTGAGACAGACGAGAAGAGTGAGGCGAGAAAGACGAGAAGAGCGAGACGAGAAAGACGAGACGAGCGAGACGAGAAAGACGAGACGAGCGAGACGAGAAAGACGAGACGAGCGAGGCGAGACAGACGAGAAGAGTGAGGCGAGACAGTCGAGAAGAGTGAGGCGAGACAGGCGAGAAGAGTGAGGCGAGAAGAGTGAGGCGAGAAGAGTGAGGCGAGACAGACAAGAATAGTGAGGTGAGACAGACAAGAAGAGTGAGGCGAGGAGCGGAGGTATGTCGAGAGAGTGAGGTGGGACAGACGAGAAGAGTGAGGTGAGACAAGAAGAGTGAGGTGAGACACAAGAAGAGTGAGGCGGGGGGAAGGGGAGACGAGACATTCGAGCGAGGAGGTGAGAAAGACTGAGGACAGAGTGAGGCGAGACAGTCCGAAGAGTGAGGCGATGAGAGACAGACGAGAAGAGTGAGGCGAGACAGTCGAGAAGAGTGAGGCGAGACAGACGACAGACGAGAAGAGTGAGGCTAGACAGACGAGAAGAGTGAGGCGAGAAAGACGAGAAGAGTGAGGCGAGACAGACCAGAAGAGTGAGGCGAGACAGTCGAGAAGAGTGAGGCGAGACAGACGACAGACGAGAAGAGTGAGGCTAGACAGACGAGAAGAGTGAGGCGAGACAGACGAGAAGAGAGAGGAGAGGTGAGGTAGAGACAGACGAGAAGAGTGAGGTGAGGTGAGACAGACGAGACGAGTGAGGCGAGACGAGCGAGACGAGTGAGGCGAGACAGACGAGAGAGGTGAGGAGAGACAGACAAGAAGAGTGAAGAGTGAGGCGAGACAGACAAGAAAAGTGAGGCGAGACAGACAAGAAGAGGGAGAGGTGAGTGACCACGAGAAGAGTGAGGTGAGGACAGCGAGGAAGATGTGAGGTGAGACAGACCAGAAGAGTGGGTGAGCGAGACAGTCGTAGACGAGTGAGGTGGACCGACCAGTAAGAGTGAGGCGAGACAGTCGAGACGCGTGATGGTGAGACGACGAGAGAAGAGTGGTGAGGCAGAGGACAGACGAGAAGGAAAGCGTAGGGAGACAGACCAGAAGAGTAGGCGAGAAAAGACGGAGCAGAGTGAAGGAGACAGACCAGAAGAGTGAGGCGGACAGGAACAGCGAGAAGCGGAGGAGGAGGAAGACGAGAGAGTGTATGAGGAGAGACAGACGAGCACGAGTGAGGGCGAGACCGCGAGAGAGTGAGGCGAGACAGACGAGAAGCGTGACAGACAAGAAGAGTGAGGCGAGACAAACAAGAAGAGTGAGGCGAGACAGTCGAGAAGAGGAGGTGAGTTTGAGTGAGAAGACTGAGAGGGTGAGGGAGGTGAGACAGACGTCAAGAAGTAGGGAGGTGATGTAGACAGCGAGACGATGAGGCGAGACGACCGAGCGAGTGAGGCGAGCAGTCGAGATATAGGAGTGAGGTGAGGCCAGACGAGAAGGTGGAGTGAGAACAGTCGAGAAGAGTGAGAGGTGAGACAGTACCAGAAGAGTGAGGCGAGGACAGTCGAGACGAGTAGGGAGACAGACAGAATAGGTGAGGCGAGACAGTCGCGACGAGTGAGGGGAGACCGACGAGAAGAGTGAGGCGAGACCGACGAGAAGAGTGAGGTGAGACCGACAAGGGCGAGGCTGGAACAGTCGATACGAGTGAGTGAGGACAGCGAGAAGAGTGAGCGCGAGTCGAGAAGGGGAGGCGAGAGAGGACGAGAAGAGGATGGCGAGACAGACGAGACGAGGTGAGGCGAGACAGTCGAGCGAGTGAGGTGAGACAGCGAGAAGAGTGAGGCTGAGGACAGCGAGAAGATGTTGAGGTGAGAAGACCAGAAGAGTGAGGCGAGAAACAGGTCGAGAGAGGAGGTGAGACAGCCCGAAGAGTGAGGCGAGACAGGCGAGAGGAGTGAGGTGAGACCGACGGAGAAGAGTGAGGTGAGACCGACGGAGACGAGCGGCGAGCATGACGAGAAGAGGAGCGAGACAGCGAGCCGAGTGGGTGAGGACAGATCGAGAAGGTGAGGGATGAGGACAGGCGAGAAGAGTGAGGCGGAGGGGAAGACGAGAAGAGTGAGGCGAGACAGTCGAGAAGAGTGAGGCGAGACAGACGAAGAGTGAGGCGAGACAGACGAAGAGTGAGGCGAGACAGACAAAGAGTGAGGCGAGACCGTCGGGAAGAGTGAGGTGAGACAGACGAGAAGAGTGGGGTGAGACAGACGAGAAGAGTGGGGTGAGGTGAGACAGAAAAGACGATCGCGGATGATTTTGTTTTAGTTTCGAAACGAGATGCAAAAGTGCCTGTTTGGCAGTATTTAGAATTTTGAAAAGCCTGTTGACTTTTGCAGTTTATCTAAGATGATTTTGGAAAAATGTTCATACGTATAAGCTGGTTCCCACTTGTTTGCGATTTTACTTATTATTTAACACTTTGTGTCATTAGTTATTATTTGAACAATCAAGGCGTATGCCGTGCCTCCAAGCTTTCTTATTCGTTTTTCTAATAAACTTTCTACGTTTCTTATTTATTTTGTTATATATTATACATGGTTACTTATTTCCAGTTTTGTATACCTTTTTAAACTTTATGTAAGTTATTTTTTTATTTTATATTAGGCATAGCCTGCCCCTATAGCATGGTGTATTTTTATTTATTTTTGTTAATAAAAGTTCTATATTTTATATATAGGCTAAAGTGAGTTTGACGTCATTTTGTTGTTGCATTCAAGCAATTGACGCCTAACTGCTGCTAATTCTAAAGTGAAAGTAAAATGTGCATGGCGCTTTTAAGCTATTTAAAAGCAAGGAAAGCGAGGAAAAGCCCCAATGGTGACATCGGTATTGTCACACCGGATTAACGGTGGGGACCCCCCCCCACCACCCCACTTTACCTCACCGTCACAACCCTACTGGAGGAAGCTTATTATGGATTATGGGTTAAAAGTGTCTTATTGATTTTGCCAGAATCTGTTCAATTAAACATATCACAGGCTGATAGTGTAGCCTAGCCTTAGCAACTCTACTGGCTAGGCGGCTTATTCTTATGAATTGGAAGTCAGCAGCCAGCATCCCCTCCTTATCGCCAATGGGTTTCTGATTTTTTACAAGCTCTCAGGACGGAAAAGATTCGGTTTGCGATAAAACAAAAGCCTAAACTTTTTTTGAGAGTCTGGAGCCCTTTTCTGAAATATTTTAAGGAGACAACTGTATCTTAATTTTATTTATTTCTTCGTTTTTTCTTCTTGTATTGAATGTATAACTATGAGTGACTGAATTAATGTTGGTTGTATGTTATATGTGCTATATCTATTATGGATAGTAGATTACTATGTATTTACGGATTGTACTTTCGGTCTGGGAGCCTCATATGAACAAAGTAATCCATACAAAAAATGCCTTGATGGTTTTGTTTCTTACAAACATGCATCTTTTTGATTCACAAGATGTTAATTGATGAACTAGAGTCGTGTCACCATGTACGCAAAAATGCTTGGTGCTTTAAACACGATATTTTATAGTACTTTCAAAAAGCATGCAACGGAATTGAAGAGCGGGCATTAAAAATGTGCATGCGGTCAAGTATCAAAAAACAGAAACATGGCTTTGTAAATGCATGTGTGTGCATGCATCAAGCAAAAACTAGGATTTATAGGATGAACGTTAATCTCACCGGCTCTCCCCAGTTCCTCCTGAGATCAGGATGGTCCCACTGATACCAGGGGTCTCGCTCTTGCTGCGATTGCTCCGGAAGCATGGGGTAATCTCCGTACCTGCGTAACAACAGAGCAAATGTATTTAAATACATCATCAGCCATTCATCTTCCTGGAAACTAAATACATTATTCACTCAACGTGTGCTAACAGACACTCACCCCATGCCGTCATTAGGATAAGGCTTGTAATCTTCCAGCGTCATGTTGTATTTTTTGGCCGATGCTGCCATCTCCTCTGGGCTTCTGGGGTGCGCACCGGGTAATGTGTCCTTAGAAGGACCAGACGCTGCAACATTATTATGATTACACATTACACACAATAACAAGAGAAGAAATCTGACAAGAAAAGAGTTCTCCAGACTACCTTAGACACACATGAACAAAAACATGTACAAACTTGTGTTTTAGATAGCTAGTTAAGTAATTAAATCTATCATCTAAAAAACATACATCCTATAGTATATAATAATACACAATCAGGTGCACACAAGGCCAACAAAATTGCATATTTTGAAGAAAAAAACATTACGTTGCATTTAATTTATAATATGTTAAAACAAAACAGCAATTAATCCTAATGCAAAGCAGTTAACAATTAATTGCATTTGTTTACAATCACGTAAACACAGTATTAGCGGTTCGCTTAGCATGTTAGCTCCTCAGCCTTGACATGAAGGTTATCACTCACTAGATGCTATAAAACGCTGCTTTCATAGCCTATATTCCCATAATATGAAATAGCACATGTGTACGACAGCACCTGCTCTTGTTCCGAGGATAATGTTTGGGATTCCCGGAGTTTTTCCTTTAGTAAGAGCTCGGGTCAGGAGACCCGCTCTGAGGGCCGCCATCTTTCCTCTCTGACACTCCGCAGCGCGCATGCGCGGACTGACGTCACCTATTCTGCACAGAGGACACGCCCCCCTGTGACCGCAAGTTATTAAATAAATGGTTTTACACAATAAGACATTGTTTTGTATAAATGTGAAGTCAAAACGTTTTTTAGAGTCACTGTGAAAAACACAAGGAGCAAGAATCAATAGAAGAAGTACAAAAAGACATAAAATAAAAATACATTAAAACAATAATAATAAATAATAATGAGATAGTTTGAGGTAGAGAGGCGAAGGGTTTCAAACTTACTTTTTCCAAATGTATGTGTATATATATTAATTCGTTAGTTTGTTCGTTCATTCCAAGAGAATGAAAAAGAAAACATTTTTTTTTTTTTTATCTGACATTGAATTTTGATTCTCTGTCAACGCTGTACTTCTTCAAGACATCCACACGATGGCAACATTGTTAGGATAACTAGCTTTTATTAGTCGCCTGCTGGTAGTTTTGATCTCATAAACTGAATGCAAGACGTTCTCGCGACCTTCAGACTGTCAAATTGTAGGCCAGCCAGTCTCACAGAACTACATTACCCACAATGCCCCGCTGCCCTGCCGCGTCACCAGCGCTCAGCGGAGCATCCCGAGTCTCGAGCGACGAGCAGGACGCGCAAATGATGATTTCTGGCGTTTTCTTCCGCGACAGGTGATGGTTGCACCGAAGAGGAATCGTTCGTTATGGCCCGAGCTGTGCAATATTTCCTGAGGGGTGTTCTTTAAGTGAGGAATGTCCGCTGGTGTTTCTTCCATCGGGATTCACGCGCACATTGCAGGAAGATGAAGAAGCAATTCAACCGAATGCGACAACTGGCCAACCAGACCGTGGGCAGGTAAACACCTTCGCTGCTGATGCGGGACGAATAACGGCGCAAACGGCGATCAGTCGACGTGTCGTGAATATATGATCAGCTTTACCTTATTTATTCACATGTGCAAATGTAAAAACGTGAGGTTTAGAGTGGAAATGATAGAATCGGGCTGTTAGCGTGAGGTGTTGTTTGGTCTGTGTGTTTGAGGAGATCTGATGCTGCTCTTGGGTTTAGTGATGGAGTGATGGAGTGATGGAGTGATGTAGTGATGTAGTGATGGAGTGATGGAGTGATGTAGTGAGGGAGTGATGGAGTGATGTAGTGATGGAGTGATGTAGTGATGTAGTGATGGAGTGATGTAGTGAGGGAGTGATGGAGTGATTGGAGTGATGTAGGAGGGTGAGGGAGTGATGTCTGTGAGGGAAGTGAGGAGTGATGGAAGGAGTAGCTGAATGTGAGGAGGGATGTATAGTGATGGTAGTGAGGGAGTGATGGGAGTGAGGAGGGATGTTAGTGGGGACTAGTGATGGAGGTGAGTATGATGGGGTGAGGGAGTGATGTAGTGATTTAGTGAGGGAGGAGGGAGTGATGTAGTGATGATGCTGGAGTGATGAGTGAGGAGGATGGAGTGAGGAGTGGATGGAGTGATGGGTGATGTAGGGAGGTAGTGAGGGATGATGCGAGTTGAATGGAGTTGGGTGGAGGTAGTGAGGAAGCAGTGATGAGTGATGTAGGGAGGGAAGTGGAGTGAGTGAGTGAATTGTAGTGAGTAGTGAGGGAGACGTGATGGAGTGATGTAGATGAGGGAGTGAGGGAGTGATGGAGTGATGTAGTGATGTAGTGAGGGAGTGATGGAGTGATGGAGTGATGTAGTGATGGAGTGATGTAGTGAGGGAGTGATGGAGTGAGGGAGTGATGTAGTGAGGGAGTGATGGAGTGATGTAGTGATGTAGTGATGGAGTGATGTAGTGATGTAGTGATGGAGTGATGTAGTGATGTAGTGATGGAGTGATGTAGTGATGTAGTGATGGAGTGATGTAGTGATGTAGTGATGGAGTGATGTAGTGAGGGAGTGATGGCAGGAGTAGTGAGGTAGAGGGCGACGTGGAGTGATGGCGTGATGGCGTAGTTGTGAGGAGTGTTGAGTGATGTTGCGGGAGTGATGGTGATGGAGAGGATGGAGTGATTCGTGATGGAGTGATGTAGTGATGTGTGCGGAGTGATGGAGGATGGAGTAGTAGTGGAGTAGAGTGCTGGCAAGTGCGTAGTGATGGAGTGGGGATTGATGTAGTGAGTCGTGCTGGCTCAGCGGGGGAGTAGTGAGGGATAGTGATGGATGAGGAGGAGGAGGAGGGAGTGATGAGGATGGCTTAGTGCGGGAGATGGAGTGAGGGATTGTGGAGTCCAGTGATTGTTAGTGATGGGATGAGTGATGGAGGATGGAGTGATAGTGGGGGAGAGGCTGGGCTGATGGAGTGATGGAGGCTGGGTGATGTAGTGAGGAGTGAGGGTAGTGGATGGAGAGTAGGAGGGAGTGATGGGAGTGCGGGAGGAGGAGTGATGGAGTGTTTAGTGAGGGAGTGAGGGGTATGAGAGTATTCGTGGGGAGTGCGGGCTGAGGGAGTGAGGGAGGATGGAGGGATGTGGGGGAAGTGAGGGAGTGATGGAGTGAGGGAGTGAGGGAGTGATGGAGTGATGTAGTGAGGGAGTGATGTAGTGAGGGAGTGAGGGAGTGCTGTAGAGGAGTGAGGGAGTGAGGATGGATGGCGTGATGTAGTGAGGGAACGTGAGGGAGGAAGGGAGGTGTGATGGGCGGATGGAGGAGGGAGTGACGGGGTGATGGATAGTGAGGTAGTGAGGGAGTGATTGAGTGATGTAGTGAGGGAGTGGGGAGTGATGGACGGTGGAGGGCGTGAGCGGAGGGAGGTAGTGAGGAGTGAGGGAGTGATGTGGAGGATGTAGTGAGGGAGGAGGGAGAGTGATGTCGGAGGAAGTGATGATGAGTTGAGTGGAGGATGGAGTGATGTAGTGGGGAGTGAGGGGTGATGTAGTGAGGGAGGAGGGGAGGAGAGGGGGAGATGAGGGAGGAGGGATGTGATGTAGGAGGGAGTGATGTGTGAGGGAAAGTGAGGGAGTGAGGGAAGTGATGTAGAGAGGGACAAGTGTGGAGGGATGTTAGGAGAGGGAGTGAGGGAGTGATGTAGTGAGGGAGTGATGGAGTGATGTAGTGATGTAGTGATGGAGTGAGGGAGTGATGGAGTGAGTGAGTGATG
>JADLZN010002315.1:0-53146 GCA_018155175.1 Sinocyclocheilus anophthalmus | reverse complement strand
GGGTGGAGCAGAGGTGCTTGTTGACGGTATAATCTTCTTTCAAATTTAAACTCTGGTCAGATTCCTCTGTTGTGAAAACACTGCATATACCTCGTTAACATTCTCTATTTTGTTTTAAAAAGTAATTTGCCGTTGGCGTATGAAGTATTTCACTCGCATACATGGATTAAGATATGCTTATTATGCTATTCTGTAAATTCTCCAAATTAGTTTTGACTGGATGGAAAATGCTGTTGTTGGATAGAACTTATCTGTTGACTGAGTTTAATTACACACAAACATACATGTGTGCAGGCATAATTACCTATATAATCGCAAAGAGTCTTTCTAATCTTTGAAAAATCACCCACTTTGAATCTCTTTACTTGCTGAACAGCGGTTGAAATGAGTCTAGTACATGTAGTCGCAATCAAACCACACTGTCACTGGTTTCAGTAACACATGGGCTCCACTTTGTATCTGTTATCTTGATGATTTCAAAGCAAGCTTGGCCACATAGAAAGGCTGCTGTTATGTGGCCAGCACGTGAATGGACACAAGCCTCTTGAATAAGTGGAGCAAAGTGGAATGTCGTAATAAGCCTTCACCAGTGGGCTGGTCTACTAGAATGGCCTTTCTGTTGGTGACTTCAGTGGGGTGCATAGCCTGCATATTGTGAATGCTGCCCGCCTAGCCTCCGTTTTCTCTAGCAGTCCAATTGGCAGTGGCCAATGGCCATGTGCCTCAACAGTACAAAAGAGAAGGAAGAAAGTGTCTTTTCATGAATGGGAGGAGAAAGCAAGCACAGGAACTGGGTGGAATCGTTCTCATTAGGCAGCTTCATTGTGGATGTTGGCAGTGGCTACGTTGTGGGCTGATTTAAGATTTTGAGTTGTTTCGCTTGTTATGATTAATGATATCATTTTGTCTGGAAAAGGGTGGCTCTTTATATTTACGGTAATTTATTTAATGGTTTCTTCTGAAATTTGTAGGAATAGTTAATATATATCAAGCCCCAAAAGTACAAAGAAGTGGGGGGAAGCATAAAAGAGGCCGATTTAACCGTGAACAAATTCTAAGAATGTTACTATAAACAAACAACAACAAAAAAAAAAAACACTATTCAGTGGCTGTGCTCTAAAGATTGAGCCAACTCAAATCGATTCCTGTATAAAAGGGTTTAACGAGCCATTTGATCAGGATCAGCCTGGGAACCTACCTAACCTGTTTTGGGTTAGAACTGTTAGAACAAGGTCTCCTAAAGAGAATTAGGCGTGCCCAATCCACATTAAAACTAAAATTAAGCAAGAATACGTAATACTATTGCAAAAAGTTGGGGGCCACTGCGAAAGAAAGAAAGAAGGAATTAACAGTATAGTTAGTAAGTGAATCACGCAAAGATGCTTTAAATTGATCAAAAGTGAAGACATTGTTACAAAAAAAAAATCTATTTAATAATGTTGTTCTTTTGAACTTTCAATTTATCAAAGAATCCAGAAAAGTGAATCATGGTTTTAAAAAAAAAAAAAGTAGCACAGCTGTTTTCATCTGTGATAAGTTGTAATGTGTTTGTTTGTTTATTTTCTTAGCACCAAGTCAGCATAATATAATTATTTCTGAAAGATAAGGTGACACTGAAGACTGGAGTAATGGTTACGGATTTTCAACATCAAACGGAAAATAATCATTTTAAACATATTTCAATACAAACGATTATTATGAGTGTACCCAATTTAATGTTTCACTGTATAAACAAAGACAGGTTATAATATGCAAATATCAGTCAGAGAGGTTAAAAAAATGTAAGTGTACTGTAGTCAGATCATCTGAAAAAAGTGCTGTCACGTGGTAACATCTTAATAAATATGTTTAGTGCAAGACATTACACCGGGCTACCTTGGGTTTCAAAGATTAAAGGTAATTAAAGTTCTGGTCAGTAGACAATAGTTCACCATGTGAGAAGTTCAGAACAATTACAATCCAGCAATTTATGACGACACCACTTGATCCACCAAATTCCGTGAGTCGATGACACGTTTTATTCTAATTTGTGTTTGTGGGTGTAACAACACTCCTCACTAATAAAGCCTATAAGGAATACATGTTTTACATAAGCATGAAAATGTTTTATTGTAAGTAGAGTTTGTTTAAAGTTATGATTTTAGAAAAGGTGATGTATAATATCTATATATATTATATATATATATATAATATAAGTTACTAGTTTTGCTGATAATAAGCATTAGATGTGAAAAATGATGCAAACGCAGTCAGCTGTAACATGCTGTACTTAATGTGAGAGGAATTTTAATTGACTGCACATAAAGACTCGATTCTTTGCAACCAAAATGAATGAGTCCCAGTCTGACCAGGCAAGCCAAGACAGTCACATCACTGCCTGTACTTGTTCTCTCACTCTTGCTTCCTCACAGCTCTGGTTGCGCAACACTCTTGGCTAGAGAGCTGGCTTTCTCTTCATTGTGGTTGTGGCACAGCGCTGTGTTACCATGCATTACGAGTAAATCTCGTTTTCCAGTGTGCCACAGCTCATCAGGGCTGCCCATCCTTCCACTTTGAGCTGATTATATAAAGACTTAACAGTAAAAGAACAAATATGTTACTTAGGAACATGAAACCACAATTTGTGCTCAAGACAAGGTTTTTATTTATTTATTTATGCATGCATGCATTCATGTGCATTTGTCATCAGTGCACACCTAAAAGGCCGTGTGGTTATAACATATGCTGAAGGATCTGTTCATCAAGTCAGTCAAGTCAAGTCTGCTTTATTGTCAATTTCTTCCACATGTACAGCACATACACACGGAGAATTGAAATTGTGTTACTCTCAGACACTTGGTGCATACAGATAACATAAATAAAGATAGGTACAGATTAAATACAAAATACAAATACAACTGTACAAATATACAAATAAGGTAAAATGTCAAAATATATATATAAAGCACAAGGCATATGGCGGATAGAGCGCAAAACCAGTAAAGTAAACAACAGTCCAGATATAATTATTGTAGTGCAAAAAAAATGATTTGTAGTGCAAAAGAGCTTATTCGGACTGATTAAAGTGACAGTGTGTGTGTTTTGGGGGGGGGGGGGGGGTGGGAGACTCCATCAGAGGGTCAGGTTCGAGGTGCGGGAGGCAAAAGAGGGGGGGGTGCCATTCATGGGTGGGTTAGCGTTTGGGCAAGGTCGGGAGGTAGTTCAGCTTCCTGACAGCCTGATGGACGAAGCTGTCCTTCAGTCTGCTGGTCCAGGCCTGGAGACTCCGCAGTCTCCTCCATGATGGCAGCAGACTGAAGAAGCTGTGTGTCGGGTGGTTGGGATCACCTGCAATGCAGAGGGCTTGGCGGGTGAGACGGGTGTTGTAAATGTCCTGAAGGGAGGGGAGAGAGGCAACAACGATCTTCTCAGCTGCTCTCACTATGCGTTGAAGTGTCGTGCGGCAGGACGCGTTGCAGGCGCCAAAACACACAGTGATGCAGCTGGTCAGGATACTCTCGATGGTGCCTCTGTAGAAGTTACACAAGATGGGGGCCGGGGCTCTGGCTCTTCCCAGTTTGCAGAGGAAGTAGAGACGCTGATGTGCTTTCTTGGCCAGCGCTGCGGCGTTGTCAGTCCAGGAGAGATCCTCTGCGATGTGCACACCCAGGAACTTGGTGCCGCTCACCCTCTCCACAGTCACACCATTGACGGTCAGACGGGCATGCTGAGTGCGCACTCTCCTGAAGGCAACAACAATCTCCTTCATCTTCTCCACATTCAGAGAGAGATTGTTGCCACTGCACCACCCGGCCAGGCGGCTCACCTCGCTCCTGTATTTTGTCTCATCTCTGTTGCTAATGAGACCGACTACAGTTGTGTCATCCGCAAACTTGATAAGGAAGTTGGAGTTGTGTGACGGTGTGCAGTCATGGTTATTCCTATTAACTAGAGGTTTAACGAAATAGAACCAGGATTGGAAAATGTTAATTCAAACTGATTTAAACAAACATTTCTCGAGTGGCAACTACACTGTAAAAAACAATCATGTGTCTTGGGGTTTCTGTTTGTAAATTTACTAGTGAAAATAGTTCTTACACCAAATTTGCTATAATCTCCAAATACTAAAAATATATATATATATATATATTTTTGTTTAATGGTACAGTAATAAATATAACTCATGTATCCAACCTGTAATGATTGATTAAAAACAATAATCTCTCAATAACTGATACACAATGAGGATACATCAAAGAAAGGGTAACGATAAATGTGAGAGTCTGTATCTCTCTCCAACAGCTGTTATATTCCTTGTACCTTCCGCCCTGCTATTCTTAGGCTGTGGTACTCTGGGTGAGGTGACATCGGGCAGCTGTCCTCTGTCCTGTCTCACTTTGGGTGTGTCTTTAATAACATGGCCCATATCCTCCTCTCTGAATCATAGGAAGGAAGCCTGTGACGGTGATTGACTCAAACAATGAATCTCCATCCTCCTCTCAGGTATTTCCTCAGAATGGGAAAGACACAACTGGAGAGGGAGGGATGGATGGACTTGATTACCTTCAAGGGTCTTGGGTCTCTGTGGGGGACAGGACACAGATCCTTTGCAAGTGTGTCCTGGGGTGAGTTCAAAGACCCTCTGCACATCAGGAATCTGGTTTGGGCTTTTCATAAACATCTTTTTTTGGTGGTGTCATATTAGGGATCATGCCTGGATTGCGTCTGGGAAGTTTTAGGTTCCACCAAATTTGTATTTTCAAATGGATCATATGGATATGGATGTTTCTGGACCTTAATGGACAGTTTTATGTCCCAGTGGTTGATTTTTATCAAAACAAACAGATTTTAACTTTTTATTTATATAAAACTGACTTGAAACATTTTATAGTACATTTTACTCTAGTTTGTTGTTTTATACATATTATTACATTTTACAGCCTTTATTTATTTTTGAGAATTTTCAAATATACTTTATGTATAGATTTGATTATTTTACCTTTGTCCCAGACCTATAATGTCTTCACTTAAATCTTAAACTATGACATAATTAAATTCACATATTTTTAGATAAAAATCAGCAATTTACATTAAACAAACTGAAATTATCACCAGTAAAATATGGAGTGGCACAAGGATCTGTCCTAGGTCTTCTGCTATTTTCAATATAAATGTTGCCCCTTGATAATATTATTAGAAAATACGGAATTAGTTTCCACTGTTATGCTGATGATAATCAACTATATATCTCAACAAGACCAGATGAAAATTCTAAATTATCTAAGCTAACAGAGTGTGTTAAAATGTAAAAGATTGGATGACCAATACACATGTTCTCCTATGAATTAGGATACGACACAGAATCTCTTGGTTTACAATTTGCAACTAGACGGATGTACAGTTATTTCCTCTACAGTCAAAAATCTGGGTGTTATATTAGATAGTAACTTGTTTCCCATGTTACAAAAACAGCATTCTTCATCTTAGAAACATTGCCAAGTTACGAAACATGGTACCTGTTTCTGATGCAGAAAAGTAGTTCATGCATTCATGACCTCTAGACTGGACTATTGTAATGCACTGCTAGGTGGTTGTCCTGCTTCTTCAATAAACAAGTTACAGGTAGTTCAAAATGCAGCGGTTAGAGTCCTTACCAGGTCAAGAAAATCTGATCATATTACCCCAATTTTACAGTCACTGCACTGGCTATTTTTTTTTTTGGCTTTAAGTTCCGTATCAGTAGCAAAATATTATTACTTACCTATAAGGCACTTAATTGGTTAGCTCCTGCGTACCTAATTAGTCTTCTACCACTCTACAATCCATCATGCTCCCTAAGGTCCCAAAACTCTGGACTTTCCTAGGATAGCAAAGTCCACTAAAGAAGGTAGATCTTTTTCGCATTTGGCTCCCAAACTCTGGAATAGCCTTCCTGATAACGTTCGGGGTTCAGACACACTCTCTCTGTTTAAATCTAGATTAAAGACACATCTCTTTGGCCAAGCATTCAAATAACGTATCTCATAATCTTGTACTGCAGTTATATCTGATCAAATGCACATTATTATTCTTTATCTTGGGTTAAACAAATAAATTTTGCTTTGTTGGAACAGCAGCTACACTATTATGGATCTATTTGGTTCTCTGTTTTGCCCACAGATTGACATCCCGTGGTAACGAGGATTTACTCAAGCTTCAGTCTGGATCCAGAACACCTGAGAAGAGATGATGCCAACCCCTCAGAGGACCTCAGATGATGCCAACCCTGAAACAACAGAACTACCACATTTTGCTATAAGTTTGATTGCATCATATAATAATTGCTGTTAATAGTGTTCATCATCTGTTTGATTACGTCTTTAATTTATGTTTCCGTACATTTCTGCCATTTGTACATAAACTGACAGTCACCACTGATAAGCTACTACTAAATAATGTAGAAACTTAATTTTCTGTAAAGTTGCTTTGCAACGATTTGTATCGTGAAAAACGCTATACAAATAAACTTGAATTGAATACACACTACCGTCAACCTTTTGGAATAAGGTAAATGACAAGTTTAATTATTCCAGCTGCTGTAAGAAGAGGCTACAAATGATTCACCACGTGGCGTGGCCCGATTCAAGGCTTGTCGCAAATCATTTTGTGTCCAAAAAAATCCTCTATTGTGTGGTGTCATTATGATTATTTAACTGCTCCCGATCGAGATGGAGCATCGCCGAACTCAAATCGTAAATATCAAACGTTTGATATTTCCAACTCTTGATCGGGCTGCCTCTGATGTGATGCCCGCGATAGCCAATGAGAGTGAGCAAACTTGGCAGCCACAAACATGTCACGAAAGTTGAGTACTGAGAAAGAACATCTCCCATATTCTTTTTTTTTTCTATTTTGTTTTTCACTGTACAACAGAACAACAACGTTGATTGTCCTCCGTGTGATTTTCTTCTCTAGTCACGTTTGAGCTCGCAAGTCTCTGTGAGATCTCGTGTCACTGTGAAATCGTTCCTACAATCAACAAGTGTGTGTGGTCTCGCTGCCTGATCAAATCATCTAGTGTGCACGTTCAGAGGTTTATAAGGCTAAAAATCGGTTGAAATTGTCTTAATTTCTGTGGTCTCCCTTGGTAAATGGGAGACCACAGGAGATAGGCCTAAGGAGTATCCCCATGTTTCAATTGTCATTTTCATCAATGTTGTTAAACACAACATAAATTTAAATGTGGAGAAAATACATACCAAAGTTATTTTGCAGCATTCAAAATCTAAGGGCTAAATTAGACTTGTCATGTGGATCAAGTAGATGGCAGACCAAATCTGAATATCAAATGGTTCTATGACATCTAGCTCAATTTAGGATCAATGGCTGGCAAAAATCACAGTACAAGTCTGTACAGTACAGTACAGTCTGTGTTTTTAGGATATCTATTAGCAGTTTGATAAATCGCCAATATGGAAACATGGTAGTTGACACCACAAATCAGCAGAGTGTTGTAATACTAGCAGAGATAGTTCCCTTCCAGGATCCTTCCAGCCACAGTTTGTTAAATCACCTTTAAACCGACAAACCGACGGTCCCTCTCCCACAAGCTAGCTCAAGTACATCTGTATAAGCCATTGATACCAACGTTTTGTCATTAAATAAACATTTGATACTAAGATCACCATAAGTGCTTTAAAAATCATCTTTAATCAAAAACAACAAGAACCAGGGTAAGGGTAAAGCGGGCATGATAGCTGGTTATTAGTGTCAGAGGCTACAGGTCCAAACTGTTCTTACCCCCTGCCTCTATTGCATGCTGTAAAATGATACTGTAAACAGTCTATCAGCTGGGTTAGTCAGCATACCTTCACAGCCAGACAGTCAGAACCCGACTGAGAGATGAGGATCAAGTTATTCACAAACATACTTCACAGTAACAAGGCTAAAGCTGTGATCATTGTTACTTTGTAATGATTCAATAGGTGGACAAAAAAAAAAAAATTATATATATATTATATATATATATATATTATATATTATATATATATATATATATATATAGTTCAGTTATGAAACTCTAGATGGCGCAGGCTGACTGGTTGTTAATGTAGCTGATGATACTCAAAGAGTTAAACGACTTGGCACAAGCTGATTGGTTCATGCTGCATATGCAGCCAATGAGCTTACTGCCTTGCATTTATATGGCTGGCTAGCATTCACTGAGATTCCTGCAGCGCGCTTTCAGAGTTCTTTGAAACCCTCCACCTTCCCCAGCTCCAACTGTATAGATATGCTACGGGTTATTTTATATGCTATTCGTGCAGCAGCAGTATGTCTTAAATACTCACAGCACAATATCGCCACACCCCCCCCCTGTATTGGCAGTAGCAAGTTCCTGTATTTGCTTGCAGCAGCAGCAATAATCTACATCTACAACGATAACCAACAGCAGCTGCAATTCAACAGCAGTGTAGCAGATCAGAATTTTCTCATGTCTCAGTTGTGTCTACTTTTATTTCTCCTAAGGATTTTTAGGAGAGACATCTGATACACTGTTGAGACTAAAATGAGAAATACACGAGAATTACAACTAAGTCTCCTGAGGTTAGAAAAATCAACCACTGAGCAATAAATATTCCTATAATGGAGTCTTGATAAAGATTGCAGCAAGACAATAAAGAGATAATCTATGTTTCTTCCACCACATTCTCACTTTTTACTCTTTTTTTTCCTCAAATATTTATCATGCCTCATTTGTTTCTACTTCTATTTCTCCTAAGGAATTTTAGGAGAAACATCTGAAATGCTGTTGATACTAAAATGAGAGATATACGAGAATCTCAAGTCTCCTGAGCTTAGGAAAAGCAACCACTGAGCAATTCATTTTTCCTATGGGTTGTTTCAAAATTGTCGGTTGGACCCCCTGCCGTTACACTAATCTAAAACAACCTGCTGGTTCTTTGTACAGTCATGAATATCAGGGTGTTTGGTTTTGGCGGGGCTGGTCTCAGATCAGTGCATATTAACCACACTCACCCAGAACTAATGACTTCACATTGCCATTCATATTTTCCTAACAGACCTGTCTGTCACACAGCAGATGGGCCAACAGCTGTGCATCTCGGAGATAGCGTGCTGCTATTCTCCAGCCTGCCAAGATTTCCAAACAATATCACATGACAGAAGAAAGCGCACTGCAGATGTACGGGTTATGATTCACTAGAACGTATTTTCAGTCTCAAAGTTCAAGTGAATTTTGAAGTAAAAAAAAAAAAAGGAGTTACAAGAATATAAGATTTATGCTAAACATTTTCGGCTTGTAGGTTAATGCAACTGTGTTGTATTATTTTGCAACTTTGTATAAATTCCACTTAACTGTACATTTGTATTCAAATGACAGTTAGACAAATGCTGAATGCTAAAGCCATTGCAAATTACTCTAGAACATACATCAGATTTTGTTGTGAATTTTGACTTAATGGGTGAGCTAAAGATATTTTAATGTAATAACCATTTTACAAAAGCAATAAGCCCCATGAAGCCATGGTTTACAGTGAATTTAGAACACTCTATCTCCACTCCACATCGTGCCTAACAACAGTGCTTAGGTACTTATTGCTTTCAGAAATACTAGTAACCACATGAAATTAAAAAGCAATGCCTCGAGTTATGTAAACAAGCCCAAAAAAAAATCACGGGCCATCTCTTTTGGGCACCGATTTACCAAGCAAATTTCACTATGTGGCGAACAAAGACCCAGTAAAATGTTGTCTGCCTAGGGAGCTTAATGTATACTAATCTAAGGAACATCCAAGTTTTGTGTCTGTATTTTCAATCTTCAGAAATAGATGTGTCCGATTTGTGAATGAATCACTACTTGAGCAGGTTATTTTCAATGAATCGGTCAAAGGGTTGGCGAAACTCTCTGAATCATTTGGAGTGGTATCTCGCACAGTAAACAAACATTAGCGTAATAATAGTAAAACATGTTTTAGAACCCACAAAAAGAGCGGACGAAGTCTAGTTGAAACCTCCAGATGCATCCTGTCATTTGGCAGCATTGAAGAAGTTATTTATTAACGGTGCATGCTACTTGTAAACAGCTATAGTGCAGGTAAAGAGTAAATACATTGAGATGTGTCTCAGTGCTGCACAGATTCATGCTCATCTCAAACTAGCATATTTTCCAACAAATAGTTACAGTAAAAGAAAGCATTTATAATAACCTGCCTTGATCATATGTGTCCTCTCACCTCCAGCCCAGTACATATGATACCTTCCAGCCCCTTGCTCACAGCTGTTCTCCATGACCATTGAATCAAGCTCGGAGATGTTAAGATGAAATAAAACAAGATTAGAAACCCTGCTGACAAGAGCAAGTACTATTCCTTCATGTCCTCCTTCTCCTCTAGTGTTTCTGTTGCCAAGATATCACACAACTATCAACAACATTATCTTCTCTTCACTGTCTTCCTCCACCTTTTTCCACTTCTTCTCTGATTGCTGATAAGGTGGCAACCAACAGCAACCAGTTCTCTACACCACTTACCACAGCCAGATTCCACCCACACACATTCCACTCTTCTCGTCCTTATCTCCTCTTACAGAAAATGAGGTCTCCAAAGTTCTCTGTGCCAGCCGTCCTACAACCTGTCCCTTAGGCCCAATCTGCAGGTGCTGCAGGTGATCTCATCAACATTTCCCACCACATTTAAACAGGCCCAGGTAACCCTAATGCTCAAAAAGTCAACACTCAATCCCGCAGCTGCTGAAAACTACAAACCAGTCTTTCTTCTGCCTTTTCTGTCCAAACTCTTGAAAGAGTTGTGTTCAATCAGCTCTCCGCTTTTCTATCAAAGAACAGCCTAGGTCACAACAACCAGTCTGGCTTCAAAAGCGGACACACCAAGGAGGCCACACTAAAGGGTATCTGCAGGATTTTTAAAATCAAATGTAAGACTTTTTAAGACCTGCACAAATAAAATTAATACCATATAGGTGGGGTAGGGTAATGTCTATGGTAACATATTCTACCCTAAAATGACTGTAAAAAGCATGATTTAAAGTTTAGATACAAGTTTTCACAAAAACAAAAAAAGTTTTATAAAATGATAAACCTCACATTTCAGCCTTTAAACCATTTTCAAGAAAATGGATGTGTCAAAAGTATCAATTATTATATTAAACAATTATTATCAATAAATTATTATATGAATTTATTCAACATATAAATATATCTTAGTGTCTTAATTGTTTAGATTTTTATAATGAATAATCTTATTTTCGATCCACCAGTTCACATTTACAACAGCGTGTTTGCTGCATAAAAATATGGGTCGATTTTCCCATTGGTCTGAAGAAAAACAGCAGACTGGCTTACTGAAAATGCAAATTCACTTTCTGTCAGCAGGTGGCGATTTCGGAACATCAGAAATATAGTGGCGTCCCTAGTAACTGCAGTACACAAAGCAGCCCAGCACCTTACTTTGAAACATGCAGCGCTCATATATATTCAATGAAATCATAGACCTCTTGAAATCATAATTAAGATCATCTTTTTATAATTTTTTTAGAAATTTGATACAACTAAATTTAAGACATTTTAAGAACCCTCGGAAACCCTGCACTGAACCATTGCAGAAACTCTGCCGATGGCAAGAGAAACTCCAAATCATCTTTCAACCTTTGCTGACCGTCTGTGGGCCATTTTTATTTTTTTATTTTGGGGGTGGTTTTGATTTTTTTTTACTTTGCACTGTACCACCAAATCCTTCCTGTCCACAAAAAAAAAACCCTTTCTGACTTGGGCATCACAGGTACAGTACTATGGTGGCTTCAGTCCTATCTCCCAGGATTGGTGTCTGAGTCACATCAACTAATCACTGGGGTGCCTCAAGGTTCAGTGCACGCTCTTCTTCTTTTCTCTATTTACACAACCTCACTAGACCCGATCATGAAGCCACATGGCTTCTCTTACCACTGATATGCAGATGAAATGCAGCTCTATCTTTTATTTCAACCTGATGATTTCACTGTCTCACCTCGTATCTCTGCCTGCCTTTCAGACATCTCTGCTTGGATCAAAGAGTGTCATCTACAGCTCAACCTTGCAAAGACAGAGCTCCTTGTCGACAACAACATTTTGCAACTGGGGTCAACAACACTAACACCAACCAGAACAGCAAGGAACCTGGATAGTGTTAGTTTAGCAAAATTAGACCCTTCCTGTCAGAATATGCGGCACAACTTGTTCAAGTCCTTGTAATTTCAAGACTGGACTACTGCAATGCTCCACTGCCGGGCCTTCTAGCCAGCGTGACTAAGCCTCTTCACAGCGAGGAAAAATGACTATCCAAATCTTCACCATTTCTGTTCCTCTCTGGTAGAATGAGCACCAACCACCGACTGCATAGACCTCACGTCGGTTTGTTATAATCAGATTTTTCAAGTATCTTATGCGCTCCAAGACTGGGGGCCCTTTTTTTTAAAATAACCATATAAATCCCGTAATATTTGAAATAATATTACATTGCAAAAAAAAATTCTATTTGAATATATTTTAAAATGTATTTATTCCTATGATGGCAAGTCAAATTTTACTCCAGTCTACGGTACAGTTATTATTAAATAATAATTGATAACTGAGCATCAAATCAGCATATTAATAATGATTCGAAAAATCATGTGCACAGAAGACTGCGAATATGGCTGCTGAAATTCACTCTGCATCACAGAGAAATTTGTATTTAAAACATATTCAAAAGAAAATATTCGTTATGAAACTGTTTCTTTGACTCTATGTCGCTTTCTCTCTTCTATCTATCGTCCCTGTATAAACAAATCAAATAAATGCAGTCTTGGTGAGCATAAGAGTCGTCTTTCAAAAACATTAGAAAATATGAATTTTTCCAAACTTTTGACCTGTAGTGTATACATGTCAACAATGTGACTAATAGGAAAGCTGCAATGTAAAGAGAGTCATTAATGTAAAGAGAGTCAACTTTGGAGAGTCATTAAATTGTTCAGAAGCAGCTCTTGAACATCCAGAGCTACTAACTGACCTGACTGTAATGCAATGTAAGTGCATATGAATACAAAACTAAAGAGAGACATATAACAGTTAAAACTTTTGAATGAAAGTCAAAGGGTTCACTGTTCACATCTCTTCATTAGTAAAATAGGCCATGAAGATGCCTTATGCAACTGTTCTGTAGCTGTAAGTAATGCCACAAGCGCAACTGTTAAATGTCTTGAGTAAAGTGTCCTCTATTGGGTAGAATTTGATTAAAATGGTATAATCTATTAACAGTGCCTTCAAAAGGACACCACCTTTGCATGCATTGCACAGACTGCTGCCTTGCACTGGCTGGAATTATTTTTTTTCAATATCTCTGACATAGTGAAGTGAAAATGACAGTTGTCTTTGCACCTGTTTAACCACAACGACTAGTTTCTCATTCATATCTGTTCTTAAGAACATCATCTTTAGTCATTCAAATATGGACACATCTGCTGTCTGTGATTGCTTGTGCAGGAGCATGAATCTCTGTGTTTTATGTTCTACAGAAACCATGGAAACTTCATTCACCATCTCTTGATACTGAAAGGGGGAATCTGTGATTCCCACTTCCTCTGATGTATCATAACCATTAATGTGGCTCCAAATGAGGGGATAAAAGGGCAAGCAGAGTGTGTAATTTCTAGCGCTGTGGAGACATTAAAAGAGGTTCAGTAAAACAATACCCATGTGTATCAAGTAAGGCTTGACCTCCAGGAGAGAAACTGCGTTTCGAGGGCTCCTAGATCGGCCCAAAATGGCACTTTAGCGTCTGCGATTAAAGGGGCAGGGGCTCGAGCCCCCCACCCCCCCCCCTTTGGTGACCACCGCCCCCATCCTCAACGTCTGCGGAGCGTGCCGCCCCCCACCCGAGGCCGAGTCCATTAGCATCCTGCTGCTCAGTGCTGCCCTCTGTTCTAGCAACTGGCGAACAGGAAGCAAGCCAGGAAATACTACATGTTTGCTGCCGCGCGTCTCTGCAAGGGGATAATAGAAGGGAAACAAAAAGTGAAAAAAAACGATCTTTTCAGGAAACACTTAGTTTTTCACTGGCAGCATACAAGGCTGCCTTATCCCCAAATTACTAGTCTAAGGCATCGAAGTCCGGCATTCTTTAGTGCATAATTATTGTAAAGGGCCACATTAATCAACTTACTACTGCTACTTACCAAATAAATAGACATGATTGATTTGAAATTATCAGCGTTTGAACCCGTATTGTTCTCCATCTGCAACAGATAGCTCATTATCTCATTATCTAACTCATTATAACGTATTTTCTTACCACTAATATTCTAACAATACCTGGCATTAAGATTTCTATGCCTCCCTGATAAATCAATCTGAATCATCCATAACTGTCTGGTTTGGTTCAACAACCAAATCAGACATCAAGAGACTACCACGGACAGTCATTACTGATATTTGTCGGAGAAGATGATTGGGGTCCCCCACCCTCTCCCGCCAAGAGCGTACCTAGCCCCATCTCGCCCATTCTCTGGGACAGGTAAACTTGAGGCTATGACAAATGGGTGTCACCGATGCCACGATAAAGCGCAGCAAAACGGTCTGTGAACGATATTAAAATGTGTCATAAGCTGGGATACATGGTCCTCAGACTGGAAATACATTTATCCAGCATTTGGAAAATGTAAATTGGTAAACTACAGCTATCTGTACATTGATTAAACAATCTGTAGGATATTGCATTATTTAATTTTCTGTTTTTCATATATTAGTGTTATTTAATTTCTACTGGGTAATTCCTATGTCTGCAATATCGTGTATGTTTGCGCTATGTTTCTTCTGCACTTGAAGCTCCTGCCGCCAAGACAGATTACTTGTGTGTGTAAATATATTTCGCAATAAAGCTCTTTCTTTCTTCTGTCTTCTGAAAGTTCACCCTCAAGCTTCATCTTGACATGACAGAGCTCCACTTCCTCCCAGCTATGACCTCTGTCAAGTCTCTCTAGTTTGGTTAAAGGTCAGTTGTTGCCTTCAGGTGTGTAGTAAATAACATTCCCACTGGCTTAGAGCAGCTGATGCTCTAACCACATTACAAAACAACAAAAACCTCTACACCGCCCTATAGGCTGTTTATGTCAACTTATCTTTAGAGAATCATATGTAGTAAATAAATAAGGTGTGCATCTATACTATAGCAAACTAGATTTGTATTTTGTGCATTTCATTTCTCAAAAGACTATTTAAATATGATTAAAGATTTTTAATTTTTTTGTCTGATAAATTACTTTTATTCAGCAAGGATGCACACATTTATAATGTTACAAAACATTTCTATTGTAAATAAATACTGTTCTTTTTAACTTTATTTATCAAATAATCCTGAAAAAAAATTATGATTTCCACAAAAATATTAAGAAGCACAACTGTTTTCAACTTTGATAATATAAGGCACCAAATCAGCATATTAGAATGATTTCTGAAGAATCATGTGACACTGCAGACTGGAGTACAATTTTAATTATTAAAATTTTAAATTGTAATCATTTTTCAAAATATTTTTTAATGTATTTTTCATTCAATAAAATAAATCTTGGCCAGCATTAGAATTTTTTTGCCGACTCCTTATATACTTTTGAACACTAATATCTAAAAAAAAAAAATAATAATAAAAAATGTCAAACCTATGACCCTATTTTGTCTCTGAAGTTTTTGCGATGTGTAAAATAGCAAAGGACATTTCGCTTGGAATCTGAAGGCTATACTAATAGTTGTGGCAGATATTCTGTTATGCAACACAAAATGTTTCAGTAAAATCAATTTGGCTTTGATTTTTTTTTACTGCAATGTAATAGCAATCTGAAAACACTAGAGGGCGAGAGAAGCCTTCATAGACTAATCAGAAGTAGGCTGCGTTGAGATGTGAACTTTTGATTTCAACTTCTGTGGTGACCATGGAGATAGCCTATGGATAGAGCTCCCATGACAATTTCCTGTTCTCTGTTCAGTTGCTCAAAAATGATTCATAGAGCTACCTACACATCCGTTTTATATATATATATAAAGTCAAGAGGAAGCCATCAACAGTGCTCTCTTTTCAAGATTCAGCTTCACATGTGCATGGCAGAAATCAGTATTTCAAAGAACCCAGGGTCAGTGGATCCTCATGCTGTAAATTTCATTGACTGGCACCTCTACTATTCTGCAGGATGTACTGCATATCACAAGCTAGGAAAAAGAAAGTCATTTCTAAGTGCTTGGCACTTTGTAATTTGAATCACATTGTGAAATCAGCACTTACGTGTCCATTAGAGCATAAGACATTGCGGCTTTATAAATTTAATCTCTGCACATTGAATGGAGATGTTAATTAACAGATAAAAGAATATGGAAATTAGTGTATGTTTTGCGTTTTTCTAGGCAGATTCAAAACATTTTAATAACCTCAATGGAAATTTAAACACTGCGGGGTAAAAAGAAAGAAAAAGAAACGAGAACTCACTTAACGCTCACCAAATACTTATATACACCTCAAAATCTACACTGTAAATAGGTTGCTGTAAATTTTACAGTAACTTACTGGCAGCTGGATGCCAGTAATTTACTGTAAAATGTTTACAGTATTAGTACTGTAATTGCATTTACAGTATAAAATGTCTTTACTGTATTTTATTTACAGTATTATTACCGTATTTTCATTTACAGTATCAGTACTGTATTGCATCCAGTACCATAATGTCTTTACGGTATGTATTCAGCTATTATACCGGCTTTCATTTACAGTACAGTACTGTGTTTATTTTCATTTGAGGGTTTTAAAAAAAAATTACCTGTAAAAAACAATCCAATTGTGGTACTGCACTGCATTTTTACCATACCCAGCCCCCCCCAAAAAAAAACTAATGAGCTTTAGTTCTGATAATATTATTTTTAATTGTTGAACATTTTCTTTTTAAAAGTACAAATTACAAATCTTGACCTCTCAGATGCACTAGCTTAAAAAAGGGCATCACCACAGTCCAAAATACAGCAAAAGCAGTAATATTGTGATATTTTACTATTTAAAATAACTGTTTCTATTTTAATACATTTTAAAATGTAATTTATTCCTGTGATCAAAGCTGAATTTTCAGCATCATCACTCCAGTCTTCAGTGTCACAAGAGACTTCTTTAAGAAACATTAAAAATCTTACTGTTCAATAACTTTTGACTGGTAGTGTAAATAAAATACAGTAAAAATTAGTTTGTGGTGTTGTGTTAAATTTCAGTCATTTTGACAGTAAAAGTTGACAAGCTCTCTGATGAGAAACAGCAGGATGGGATTCAGGCTGCACCCTCTTTCCAAAATTCCAGCTGATCCGTGACTTTCAATGCATTTGGTCCCACAAAAGTTGACCGTCTGAATGAACCTGCAAGCACAAGAGAAAAAATAAAAAAAAACATTTATCAAAGCAGTGTTTACAGAATTTGCCTTGACTGTCAAACTTGTTGGTGCTGTATGCACTTTGACGTTAATAAAAAAACGTTAATATACTACATCTGAACACACCTACAAGGAAGGTACATAATTAGTTGATAATCCATCATATTCAAATTATTAAAGCTCCATTTTTTACAATGCATTCTCAATCAGTAGAGCAAAGTGCTGAAATAATGGGTTTGATTCCAGGGGCAGTTCTACAGTGAGTGGATATCCGGGGCTTAGCCCAGAAACATTAATGCATGCATCAGAAGACACGGGATACACTTCAAATAAAATAGGCTATGCTGAAAAGTTACATTGGCTAAATGGCTTAATTTTTTATTTTTAAAGAGACAAGTATAATTAATTATAATTTGCACTTACAAATTGCATAAATAACATTACAGTGTTTCCCACAGACTTTTATGCAAACTCATTCTCTGGCAGCAGGAGGCGCTGTTGGAGTGGTAGAGATCGAGGTTTCCCCGGTAACGCTGTACACAAAGCAGCGCTCCACTCACAAACGCTGCTTTATCAGACATTACAAGCAAGAAGAAATTAAAATGAGTTTCCTTCAGAAATACAGTGATATAAAAACACCCACACCGTGTTTCGATTTTGAAAGGTGCAGTGCTCATGTTTATTCAACATGTGCTAGCATGTTCCTCTCAAAGTCAACCTGTTCTGTGAGTTAGTGGAGAACAGCAGCTAGAGGCTATTTTAGTGACAATAAAGTTAGTTAAGCTGATGGAAGCTCACCTGCTGTTAGCACCGCTACGAGGCGATCACAAGACTCCAATACACCTCCGGTGCAGACATGATCACAAACTTTAAAAAAAATACAAAAGATGTTCTTAACAGTAATGTTTCTTCACTCCGTTTTCCTCAGTAGGTTGTTAGCTCGCTTTTTATGTTAACGTTACATCTGTCACTGAATTTAGGGACCGTCTCTAAAGTTACATACGACATTGGTACACACTTTCTGACTTAAATAGCATTTGAAGAGAATTACCTTACTTGCATAAAGAGGCAGAGTAGAGAAGATAACTTACTATGCTTCTCTTTGTTCAACTAAGTTAGTTAACTTCGGCTAAATTACATCATTAATTTACCAGTTGATGTTATCATCGATACTATGGCATTCACAAGAAGAGGATCCAAAATACATTGCAGACTACATCCAGACTAGAACTCTGAAAATAACAAACAAAAGAAGTACTATAAAATACTATTTAAAATCTCCACTGAAACAATGGTTTGCCTAACGCACTTTACCTCAGCATTTCACGTTAATTCGCTGTTAAGGTTAAATAACGACTCGCCAGAGGAGCTAACTTGCATTAAAGGGCAGCAGAACGTACAAACGTGTTTCTCGGTTTAACTAAGGTTTATTTCGTCTAATATAGCCGACCTTAACTTACTCACCAGTCGATGTTATCAGCCTTTTGGCGGCATTCCGGCCGTCAGTCAGAAAAAAAGGCTCCAACTCCCGACATGAAAAATTACACAATGAATAATGTTAGTTTGCTGTTAACAAGTGAAAACATCTTAAAATATCGCAGTTTTGCATAAAACAGAAATAATATACTAACCTTTCCTCGAGTTAAGGTGCATTTCTCTTTTGTCCTTTTACAGCCACTTCCACCAAACAGTCAAAAAAAAACTCCTTTGCCATTGGTCAGTTTTTCGCGGGCAAGCTCACTACTGTAAATTGATTTACAGTAGTGAGGTAATACAGTAGCGACCGTATATCTTCCCATAATCCTTTGCGGTTTACAGTTAAACACTGTATACACATTTTACAGTATCTTACTGTACATATTACAGTATAATACTGTTAAAATTACAAAAATCAGTTACAGTGTATTATTAAAGGACAAGCATATAGCATGTGATTTTGATCACTGCATGTTAAGTGAATACAGCTTACTGTACCAATACTTTAGGGCATGTTAAAGCATTAACATGATCAATGTCACATTTTTTTGGTGAATAAATAGGATCACGAAGACAGTTAAAGACTCACCCTCAAGTTGTTCCAAACCTGTTTGAGTTTCTTTCTTCTGTTGAACATAAAAGAAGATATTTTGACCAATGTGGTTAACAGTTTCTGGTCCCTATTGACTTCCATAATGTTCCATAATGTGTACTCTAATGGCATGAGCTATTTTGAGTAAGAATTTAATATGGGGGCAAAAAGATGTTTGTGGTGGCTGACAAATGCTGAGATCGCTTTAATTGTCATTCTACAGGTCCATATACAATGTTTAGAGTAATACTCCATTCTGATTGATCAGTTTGTATGAAGGATAATGCTTCCTGCCTCCTTGCACTCTTTGTACCCCACATGTCACTTGATTCAGTACCAGTCTAGCGCCTGGTGTGCCGGCCTCAATAGGGCTTTGAAAGCGCTGCCATCCTGGTCTCCCGACCCACCCCCAGGCAGCTATTCATGGGTTCCCATGATTCCTCCCAGTTGGCTCTGGTACAATATGTGCCTGTCAGTGGCTCCTCATTGGCATGCACTGGCACACGCGCACAGGTTATGTCTCAACCAAGTGTGCCCACACACTGTGCTTTCCAGAGACGGTTGAATCCAAAACGGTTTACACTGGGCACCGATTTGAACTTTTTAAGACTGCCCTAGATTTATCAAATGTGTAAATGCAAAACATTTTAATGTTATTTATAAATAGAAAAAGAAAAGGGGGAAAAACATGAAATTATATTATATTAATTAATATTATATTATTTAATCATTCTCCAAATACTTATTCCATGTAGGGTGTTTACTTAGCTTAATTATTATCTTATATATATTATATATATAGATTATATTATATGATATTTATTATATTACATTATATTATAATATATTATATCCCCAACCACTAGACAACCAGGTAGGGTTTCAGAGGTTACATTATCGTATGTTATCAAAGATAGAATATGTGCATTACACTGAAATATATATAATATATATATAGATTATATATATATAATATTAGTATACTTTACTTTACTTTTACTTTTATTCATTTAGCAGACGCTTTTATCTAAAACGACTTACAAATGAGGACAATAAAAGCAGTAAAAACTAACAAAAGAGCAACAACATATAAGTGCAAATGACAAGTCTCGGTTAGTATTACGCAGTACACGTAGCAAGGTGTAGATATATATATATATAGTATAATATAGATACAACACAAACACACACACACACACACACACAACAAAGAAAAACAAGTAGATAGAATAGAAAAAAATAGAAAGTTAGTTTTTTTTTTTTTTTTTTTTTTGAAATAAAGAATTTGAAAACAAAGATAAATATAGATAAATACATTAAAATAGAATAGAAAGCGTAAGAGTTAAGGGTCAAAAAAGGAGGAACAGATTGTGTTTTTAGTCTTCTTGGAGATGGTTAGGACTAGTGCTCGGATTGAGTGGGGCAGTCATGCCACAGGAGGGAACAGTATGGAAAAAGTATGTGAAAGGGATTTTGGGCCTCTTGAGAGCACAATAATACACGTTCACTTGCAGAACGCAAGCTTCTAGCGGGCACATAACTCTGAAGTAATTAATTTAAGTAAAGGGGTGCAGAGCCAGTGGTGGATTTGTAGGCAAACATTAATGCCTTGAATTTAATGTGAGCAGCTATTGGTAGCCAGTGCAAGTTGATGAACAGAGGTGTGACATGCATTATTTTCTGCTCATTAAAGATTAATCTTGCAGAGTATACAGTATATATACATATATATACATACACACACACACACATGCACGCATATATATACATATATTACAGTATATAATACAATATAATATATATATATATATATATATATAATATAATAAACTGTTATATATATAGATATATATATATAGATAGATAGATAGGTAGGTAGTTAGGTAGGTAGGTATGGTGTTCTCGCCCATGCTCGCCCCTCCCTCGTGGAGCACCGACTTCCGCACACCGACTCAGAGGATGTAGCGAAGCAGCTCAACGTACCGAAACTCGTGATCTCTCTACCGCTACCATCCCCCAAAACGAGAGGGCGCCGCGGCGGCCACACAAGCTCTAGCTTCTTCTCTCTCTCTCTTCTCCCCTCCCCCCGCCCCTCCCCCGCGCCTCCCCCCAGCCCCACCCCCGCCGCGCCCCCCCCCGGCCCGCCCCGCCACCCCCCCTCCCCCCGCCGGCCCCCCCTCCCCCGCAGCCCCTGCCGCCCGCCCCCCGGCCCCCTCGTCGCCCCCCCCCCCCCCCCCTCCTCTTCCCCCCCCCCCCCCCCCCCCCCCCCCCCGGCCACCCCCCCCCCCCCGCCGCCCGCCTCCCCACACGCCCCCCACCCCCCGACTTCCCCCCTCCACCCTACCTCACCCCTACCCTCACTCCTTTCTTGACCTTAGACCTACTCTTTCTTTTTTTTGTCGTGTCCTCACACTTCACTTTTCACATCCCCACTGAACCTTTCTACTCCGACGTCCCCTCCTCTCCCTCTCCACCCTTCCCACCCCCCCCCCCCCCCCTCTCCCCCCCCCCCCCCCACCCACCCCCCCCACCACCCCCCCCCCCCACCCCCCCACCACACCCCCCCCCCCCACACCCCCCCCACCACCCCCCCCCCCACCCCCACCCCCACACCCCCCCCCCCCCCCCCCCCCCCCCCCCCCCCCCCCCCCCCGCCCCACTCCCACCCCCCCCCCCACCCCCACAACCCCCCCCCCCCACCCACCCCCCACCCCCCCTCTCTCTAGCCTCATCTCTCTCTCTCCATACCCCCCCCCCCCACTATCTCTCTCTCTCTCTCTATCTCTCTTGTGCTGAAGGAGGAGGGACCTGCTCGTGTCGTGAGCAAGCTACGGGCTGCAGAATTCACATCTACCACCAAAAATCTCCCTCGACCATCCCATGAAGACGTATATCAAGAGCACGCACAGCTCACTGCAGTCTCAAGCGATCTGGGGCGCGAATTTAGTTTCTGTTTTACGAGCATCCGTGAATTTACAGCCTGCGATGCTTGTGCTTACACGATTATTGATTTATTAATAATGCGCACGGATTTATGCACATTTAAAGACGTGATTGATTGATTTATGGTCGGTTGTTAGAAGAAGGTAGAAGGTGCATTATATTGCGGAGGCGCTGAAATTGAGCTCTTTTCATCTGTTTGCGTTTGTGGTCGAGCAGGAGGGAGGAGTGGCGGAGAAACGGCTGGTAAGTCCATAATACTACACCCACATGAGCAATAAATACATATATCATGTGGTTTTTGCACTGTCATAAACAGACATTCTTCCTTGGCAAGGTTCATTGCGCGAATGCACTGATCAAAGCGCGACGCTTAAACTGAAGGTTAAAAGACATAAAGTGATGTCTTGTAACGTTAGACTCCGTTAGTCCGCTGGTTAGCGTGTCCGAATCGTGAATGAATCATTCATTTGAGTCGGATCTCTAATGTTTCGGTTGATCCGTTTCACAAGGCCGGTTTTACGAATCGGACTGAATCGCTCCGTACGGTTCGTGATTCAACATCTCGCCGACTCATTGAGCGAGAACCGTTTCTTTCGAATGTGTCCGATTCATAATCCGACATGCCTTAAAGAATTTGGATTGAACCAAGGATTTCACTGATAGGACGAAAACTATGAAAGTTACTCTAAAAACCCGAATAACTTAAATATTACATATAAAATGTACTGGAAATATTTTACCAATTTGTTGACAGCTTTATCAACAAGCAAGTCTTGGCTTTAATAACTATAATTTTATTTGGGCATGAATAAACTTTTCGTTAAGGGAATTAGTAGTGTAAATGCAAATTATATTTGAATTCTAAATAAAATGTGTGTTACTATAAAACCCACGCATTACAGTATTATAGTATTATTTGTAATAATAAAACGAAATAAAAACTTAATAAGCAGCAATATGTGCTCACACAAGATTTTATTAAAGGGGTCATATGATGCTGCGAAAAAGAACATTATTTGGTGTAATGAAATGTGTTTATGCGGTTTAAAGTTCAAAAAACACATTATTTTCCACATACTGTACATTATTGTTTCTGCTCTATGCCCCGCCTTTCTGAAACGCATTGATTTTTACAAAGCTCATCGGTCTGAAAAAGCGAGGTGTGCTGTGATTGGCCAGCTATCCAAAGCGTTGTGATTGGCCGAATACCTCAAGCGTGAGAGGGAAATGTTACGCCCCTCACCATACTGTTGATGCGTGTCCCGGCCGGAGCGACGAGACAAAAACATTAAAACCCATTACAAACGAGGCATTTTGCATACAGTGGGGACATAATTACTGATTATAATGACTTATACTGTCTTTTACGCATTGCATTGCATCGCGCCGCGCCGTGTAAACATAAAACTCTGTCTGCATTTGTGATCGGAGAAATGACAAACAACAAGTGCTACTCTACACTGCTCAAAACTCGCGTTTGAATCATCAGTGGCAATGAAAAACACAGCGGCCTAGTGTGAGGGGAAGCCCCGGCTTAGCGTGCGTGAAGGTCGGGATAGAGTGAGTTGAGGCGGGCTGGACTCCGCTTTGTCCACAGTGAAAGTTGTTGTATTTCCTCAGCGACCAGCACGGATCAGCTCTAGGCATGAAGATATCGTCCTCTTTTGGAAGACCAAACAAAGTAGTTTCGCTTTCACAACGAAGCACACGGCGTCTTCAGGACATGGCTGCAGCGTCAACAATACTACAGCGAGAATAAAAGTTACGCCTTCTTTCTTTGCGTGAACATTTGGGCGGCGTTATGCAAATCTTCCCAGATCGTGACGTAGGTAGGTGTGGTTGGATTTGGATTTGAGACTTTAGTGTTTGCAACTTTACAGATCTTCTTTATGCACCAAGAGCTTGTAACACTCCAAAGAGAAAGGAAAAATTGAATTCGCATCATATGACCCCTTTAAAGCATGTAATATGCCTTAGCCGTTTAGCGGGATGTCAGGGACCCTTGGATGACGCAAAGACGTCATGACGTAAAAGAACGTTGAATCCTTTTTAAATGATTCTTTGAAACTAAATGTTCGAACGAATCGATTCGCAGAAATGAGTCCGAATTCTGTTTCGGATAGCAGAATGGCTAGTGAGGTAATGCAAGTCAGAGTGTTAAATGTCGCTAGTAGGCATATAATGTTTATGTTAATTACAATTAGACATATATCAGCATTCATTACTCTGTATGGGCGGCAGAGACACCGCCTACTATCAGCCCAATACAAATATAACCAGAGTAATGTAACGTATACAGCAATACTTTAAGCGATTGAATGGAACTCAGTGGTATAGACGCCTTTTATTTGCTGTGTCTGCCACTGCGACAGGGTTTTGTGCTGAATGCTCGTTCATTCACGTGTGGTGGCAAACTTCTCGACGTCATTATGATAATAAAAGCAAGCGCGAGAGCAGAATGTTCGAGGCGCGTGCTGGCCTGACCCCAGCTGTTTTGCTTCTGTTACACAAGTAATCTGTGCACTTCATTATGAACTCCAGCGCTGGGGAATGTTTAGTTAGGGTGCACCAAAACTTGATTTAAAGTTGCCTTTAGATATAATTCTTAAGCATACTTTAATTGGTGTATGCCTATCCAGTGTTAAACCTGGATTTTGGGTCTTACGTTTTTTAAAACTTAGTTTAAGTAATGGTTTTCATGGATGAGGGTATGTCCATGTTATTATTTGCCTAATTCGGTGACTAAGTAAAAGATGAATTTGTGCCAAAATGCAATAGAGTTTCACTGACCGCTTTGTTGCCGTAGTTATGCGCAATTATAGCATGTAATTATTTGCCCTTAACATTATTTTACCTCTAATGCCCTATCAGAACAGACCAACAAATCATTTTGGGTCTAGGCCTACCAGTTAAATACCACTGATTTAGATTCATTGACAAAATACTTTAAAAGTGCGCATGTAAACTTCATAACATAAAAAAATCCAAGCCACGGCATTCTTCTTAATTTGTCATGGCAAGAAAATGTATTTACTTTAATTGCGTCTCTCGCATCATTAAGCAGGCACGTCTGGTCTCTGGTGTAATACAACAAGCTTGTGCATGCTGTTTTTCAGTGTAGCAGCTTGAATGACATGTATGGCACGTAATAAGAACTAATCAGGAACTTGTTTGTGGGCACAATGTCCAGAGATGTCAGTTTGCCTTATGCCATCCTGGCTGCTTGGTATTAGACAATGAAAATAACAGCCCCCTAAGGTGTAGAGTTCAACAGTGTGACCTTATGTGAAGCAGTGCTCAGAAACTATAAACATTTGCCTACAGCTCACTGCTAAAAGCAGTTTATTCACGGGCAACTGACCCTCAAATCCATCTGTTTTCACTAGGCGTTTAGTTTATTTCAACATGCTGACATTTAAAACCAAAGTGGTAATTTCTGATGTTTATGCATTGTAATAATGTACAAAATGCTTGTATGATGCTGTATGCATTTGATTGACAAATCCAGCTTTTGCTAATTTAACTTTGAGGTTACTTAACATGCAAATGAGCTGTTGAACCTAGCCTGTGATTAAGCTGTGGATGATGCTTATGAACACATGCCAGATATGACTCATGGGTCATTTGTGATAAGTGTAGTTAACTCCAGTTATTCCTAATTATAATTTTTTTTCTTCTTTTGATAAGACCGGAAATTGTTTTATTCAGGTAGACTATGGCCCTGTCTACACGAATGCAGTTATTTTTTAAAACCGCAGCTTTTCCTACGCGGTTTGGCCATTCGTCCACACGCAAACGCAGCACCAGGTCACTGAAACCGAACATTTTTGAAAACGCCTGCCAGGGTGAAGTTTTTAAAAACTCCGGTTGCAGTGTTATCGTGTAGACAGTGAAACCGGAGTTTTTGGCATGTGACGTCAGAGGCTGTGCTGTTATCTCCGCCTACTGGAAACTTTTTCAGACTTCTGATTGGCCAACATGGCTTTACGGTTGAGATTATATCGCCACCTATTGGTTTGGCCTGCTCTTGACAGTGCTTCATAGCATGCGTTTTCATGTGGACGGAGATTTTTTTTTTAAAACGAAAGAAGGAAAAACTCAGTTTATAAAAATACCCGTGTACATGTGGACATGGCCTATATGTGGAAATGCATCCTAGGTAGTGAGGCAATTCATCATCAGCTGGATTTGCATGTTGTTCCCCTCATACGCTTTTGTAAAAAAAAAAAAAGATTTGTAAGTTTTTAAAGTGTACAATGTGAAGTAGTCATCATTTTTGCAGGCTCCGAATTCCTGACATCCTGCTAAAATCCACAAAGTGCTATATCTGCCAGTGTAAGTCCTTATAACTGCTTTACCACAATTTGATAGCTGATTTCCCAAGTTGTTTTTCCTTTAATGGATATTTCACTCAAAAATGAAAATTTGTTGAACATTTTCTCACCCGCAGATCATCCAAGATGTAGATTTTGATGTAGAGCTAGTTTTTTCAATAGAAGATTTTGAGAAATTTACCATCACATCACTTGCTCACCAATGGATCCTCTCCAGTGAATGGGTGCCGTCAGAATGACACTTCAATTAGCTGATAAAAACATCACAAAAAATCCACATGACTTCAGTTAATGTCTTGTGATGTGAAAGGCTGCGTGTTTTGTAAGAAACAAATCCATGTTAAGATGTTTTAATGCATGCTCCTCCAGTGGAAAATCCTCTTAAATCTGAATCCACTGACATTTGTTCGAGCTTTAGTTTGTAGACAGTGCTTACTGGTGTATATTTCTCTCCTGATTCTAACAGGACAACGTTATCACTGGAGAAAGCTTTGTTATGGATAGAGGACTTGTACTTTAGCCAGAAGTAACTCTGAAGTTAAAAATTTCTTAATTATGAATTTGTTTATTACAAACACACAGCTTTTCGTTTCACAAGACATGAATTGATGGACTGGATTTGTTGTGGATTATTGTGATGTTTTTTATCAGCTGTTTGGACTCTCATTCTGACGGCACCCATTCACTGCAGAGGAGCCATTGGTGAGCAAGTGATGCAATGGTAAATTTCCTTAAATCTGTTCAGATGAGGAAACAAACTAATCTACATCTTGAATGACCTTAAGTTGAGTTAGTTTTCAGCAAATTTTAATTTTTGGGTGAAATATTCCTTTAAAGTTAATTGATCAGCAAAATGCAGTTATAGAGATTCTCCATATATTATGAAAGAATTAAACTGTCCCTTGTATGATTGATCGCTCAGCTGAAGTCACTCACCTTCATAATGTCTTGCATCAACTGCTTGTAAGTCTCTTTAATGAACAGTTGCTCTGATATTTCCAGTATCTGATGTTTTTATAGACTCATTGAAAGAAGAGCACTCTGTGTTGTTTTAGAAACACTGATTCTCTAGTGAAAGATACTAGTGTAATACTAATACTGAATCAAAGGGCTATTGCATGCATATTTGTGTACAGTATATACATGGCCACACGATGAACAGAAGATGATAAATAAGACCAAAAGAAAGCCCGGCAAAAAGAAATACAGAGTTGTTTATGAGGGCCCTGTGGGGAATGTCGGCTGAAAGGGTAAATTAGGGGCAACAGCTGCTGGTGTCACTGCAACTTGTTTGTACCTTCTCATGTTACTGTTTAAGGCAGCTCACAAGACAGGACACTTGCCCTCTTACGTACATTTAGGATCATTAAACCACTCATAAAAGTGACAACAGATCTGTTCTCAGATCAGTATAACAAGCCAGCTTGCACACTCAGCACAGCAGAGCATTGGAGAGAATTATTGCAAGATAAGCTATTTGATAGCATGCACACTTTTCATCATTACTCTGGACCTATAAATCATATCATCTCCTTTCCAGTGCTTAGTCTGCAGTGTGTATTCCTGTTCACCCAGAAATGAAAATTCTGTTGTTTGCTCACCCTCATGTTGTTCCAAACCCATATGACATTCTTGCTTTCATGGAACACAAAAAGACAACATTTCTTCTTTTGTGTTCATTAATAGATAAAGTCATATGGGTTTGGCTTCTCTCTGTCCTGTCTAATCTCTCATCTGCAGCTCTGCTTCTGCTTAAAATGGATTAATTAGCTGTGGGAGTAACACCATTGCCCTTAAACAGTGTATTAATCTCACTGCCCACACAAACTGAGACAAGACGATTTTTTAATGCTAATCTTTGATGATTTAGATGATGGTTTAATTGATACAAGGTTCCTTTCTGTGCTGTTATCACACACAAATTTAAAGTCTGAATTAATGTTGTAAAGGTTCACTTTACATGGGTCAGAGATGCAATAAAAGATGTACAAGGTTTGCATTTGCTCAGGAAAAACCAACCATCCATCAGGACTATTTGCAGAACTATGACCTCTAGAATCCTTGTTTTTATATTATGTTTAATATATTTTTATATATATTCTTCGGATCTGTCAAAATGCATGTAACGTTTACAACTTACTATTTATTCATCAAACCTGTTTTATAGCCTTGACAGATAAGAAACGCTACCGTTCACAGGTTTGGGTCAGTACCTTAACAATATTTTTTTTTTATTTTTTTAAAGAAATCTCTTTTGCTGGCCAAGGTTGAGCAAACAGAGTAAAACAGTAATATTGTCAGATATTATTAGTTTAACATTTAAATGGTTTAGTTAAAATGTAATTTATTGCTGTGATGGCAAAGCTGAATTTTTAGCATCATTACTCTAGTCTTCAGTGTCTCATGATCCTTCAAAATCATCGCTATGCGATTTGGGCTCAAGAAACATTTCTTATTATTATCAATGTTGAAAACACTTGTTCTGCTTAATATTTTTCTGAATAACTGAGATCATTTTTTTCAGGATTCTTTGATAAACAGCATTTATTTGAAATAGAAAAACAATATTAGAATAGAAATCTTTGTAACCTTACAATGTCTGTCAGTGTTTGATTGATTGAATGTGTCCTTGCTGTTCTAGAAGTAAATCTAAAATCAAAGTACGATGTCTTTACTGATTCCTGAACTTTTAAACGGTAGTGTATATGCTTATATGTTGTAGCTTGTTGCATAAACAGTTGTGGCAAAGTGTTTTTTTTTTGTTTTTTGAACAATGTTCACATTAACAGGATTATGAAGCTGCAAAATTGTGTAGTGTTCTTAATATTTGTGAGTATAAAATGTCAAGGTAATTTGGCCAAAGTTAATCTTCACTTCAAAATTAATCTTCACTTCAGTTTTCAAGCGTTTGTGAGTTTTAAAGCTGTGAGAGGATTTAGATTCCGCAAGTTTGAATTTTTCAAAGAAGCCCCATCCTTTAAGATTGGCTAGAGAGTAGTAGTAAAAGAGCAGATTTTACTCATTACACTGATAAGAAAAGTGTTTATTTATGCAGACAATGGCACAGTCATTGTCTGATACTATCTATTATTCTCTCAGCTGAGTTGAAGCCTTGAAAGCAAGCTTTGTAATATCAGTTCATTTTGAGACATCGAGTTTTTATTTTACTTATTTATATAATATACTTTTGTAATAATTGTGAGTGACTGCTACTGTAGACATGGTTCTGCAAGACTGCCCTTACGAAGCTGAAGGCCCTCTAGTTTTGTTGTAATATTAAGTTTCAAATGTGCAACTGGGATAGCCAGGGCTCAAGGCTCAGTGGAAATTTCCACTTCAGATTCAGGCAGCAGCCTTTGTTCTGATACAGGGGCTCGATGCAAGTTGCTGGAAATTGGCTTGGGACTTTGTTGCGAAAGAGTGCAAACAGCTTTTTCCCGTAATAAAGAAAAATAGACAAAAAACGATAATGATAAAAAAGAAAACTAAAAATCAATTTCTGGTAAAGCATGTTGCTGTTTTAAAGAGCTCCAGTGAATAGAAAGATATTGAGCAATTAAAATTTTCCCAGCCTCTAATAGTCCAGTAGCCTATACTTTTTTTTTTTTTTTTTAGGAACGCAGAATCATTGAGCACTGTGTAAAAATGTTTTGCCTTCCAATGCCCCTGTTTACTGACAGGCATCAGGAATACTAATTATCCAATCTAATTTCCCTAATATAGCCCTATTGATTTTGTTTGGAGTCCAACCGACTGTAAAAAGGGAACTATCAATTAACAATGTTAGGTGGGGAATAATGTTTGCTGCTCAGTATGGGCATGTTGATAGTAAAAACATGGTTTTTATAGTTCTAAGTAGGGATGTAACGATTACCGGTTTGACGATAAATTGTGATAAAACACCCCACGGTTAGTAATACCGTTTCATATTTTAATTATCACTATAACCGTATTCAATTACCGCGATTTGAACTGAGGATAAATAAATACTGTACTGCACAGGGCTCCAGTGTGCGACCAAATGGGCACATTTTGCGATCATTTTTTCTGCCGGTGCGACTAAATTTTTTGTGCGGTCGCACTGGCGCGACCACCGTGTTGGTCAACTCATGAGCTCTGCAATTTCTGTTGCATATGAGAAACAGCAAACGAAACTGAAAGCATAATAAAACCGCACGACTCGTTTGAGTTGCGCAGCTCTTCGAGTGTAGAGCCTGGTTTATACTCGCCGCGTCAGGAGCGCGAAGCTGCGTGCAGCAAAAATGATGCATATATTGAGGAAACGATGGATGGTTTTCATGCTGAAGTAAAGTAAAAGACTGCTTCTTAAACCAGAGAAGGTGAACATGCTGGTATTCTTATGTGAGAAAAAAACATGCTAGCACTGTCACCATTATTTTTACTTTTCTTTTTGTTTTCATTTTGAAAAGCTTATCTTTGCTGTTTAACTCACCGTTTATGCTATGGAGGCTCTCTTTTTTATTTATTTGATTCCTCAGTGTTTGCTAAACGTTCTGTAATTTATTAGTCGGTATATAATACAGCATGTGGTGTGTGCCATGCCTCGTCTTTTGTTAATAAAAGTTTTATAAGCTATAGTTTGTCATTGTATCTTACTGTTTTAGAATAACAATGAAGCCATCTTTTGTTTTAGTCTTAAAAAGTGAAAGGTGTGTAGATCAAAAAACGGACCGAATTTGCATGCCCTGCTGTAAATTTTGACCGGTTGATGAAAACCAAGCTTATGTGGATTCTAAAAAAAAAAAAAAAACAAGAAATCCCCTTTAAACAAGGTATCTAGTATTATTTATGGAGCAGATAAATACATATAATCATTTATTAATCAATTATCATTTTGACTTGACCCTTTTCTTTATTTAAAAGCTGAAATGTGAGGTTTACCATTTATGAAACTTTTTCAAAGCTTTATTTGAACATGCTATTAGATAAACTGTTGTCAGTCATGTTGTCATTTAAAATCCATACATCATTGGCAATGTTATTGTTTTAGTTATGCAAACAAAAACTTATTTTATTTGTTGTTTGTTGATTTTAAATGTAAAACTTGGTGAAATTATTTGTCAGTACTTTTTGAACATTTCCAGAACATTTTAACAATACCGTGATAATACTGATAACTGTGATCATTTTGGTCACTATAATCGTGATAAGAAATTTTCATACTGTTACATCCCTAGTTCTAAGCCTTGAGATATTGTGCTCCTCCTTTGATGGTGGGGGGTAACAACTACCCTCCCTATGATGGAATATTACTAGAAGTACCTAGCAAGGAGTCTTTTTTCTGCTTGATAGTGTGCATGCAAAATAAGAGTTTTAAATTACAGGCAAAGGTGGGTTATGGAAGCAAGTGTGTCTGTCTCCATGAATGTGTCACGTCAATTTTATTTTCACGTCGACGGTTACACAAGTGTTGTAGAGAGGTCAAAGAGTGGTGTCGGTAAGAGTAGTAGAGTTATTTTTGTCTTGTTTTGTTGAATGGATTTAACTGTCTTGGATAGAAAAGCTGAGTAAACACTTTACATAGGGAAAAATTATAGTCTGTCTGTTCCAAAACCTAGTAATCTAATGTCTGCCTATCCAGACAACATTTTAGATCATTATAGATACACTCTTGACGCAAAGGGTGGATGACAACAGTGTATTAACTTCTCAGTGACGCAACTTTTAGTTAAGTCTGAGTATCACATGCATCCTTTGCGGAGAAGGCAATCCCAAAATACCACACACCCCAGCGCTGCAAAGAAAAATGATGTACGTTGTAAAATATGACCTGAGAAATGTTGATTATTATACCCGTATCAGTACTGAGAAGCGACTTCTCGCTTTCTCTGCAGTGGTTTGATATTATTCAGGTCAGGTGATTTGTCTGGCTAGGGCAGATGCTGAAGTTCATCTTGGCTCTCCAATGGTCCAGGTTTCATGATCTTGACACCATCTTTTGTGCATTTTAGCATGTTTGTTTTTGTGATTTAAAGTTTTAGCAATTGCAGCTCTTTCAAGGATGTTGGCTTTGTGATGTTCACTGTGGTCAGTTTTTGTGGAAACAGAGTCTTCCAATTGAATATTGAGGTTTGCTGTCACCTTTGATGCACTAGTTCTGTGATGTTTGGACACAATCCTTAGTGTTTGACATTCCCTATTATTCACTTTTGGTTTTCGCACAGTATTTTTCTTTGCTGATAAAGTCTTGCCATCCTTTGTATATGCATTCATAATTGTAAAGACTGCTGTTCTTTAAACTATAAACAATTAGCCTGTTAAGGTTACAGATAGGACTCATTAATTTAACGTGTTAGTTTAATTAATTAGTTATGGAAAACTAACGTCATTAAAATATTTGAATGCAGTTAACGCACTCGCCCTGCCCCAGACATGTATGTCATCTTATATACAACAGAAGACTGTTGAAAAACCTGATGCAGGGCAGCAACTCAGTGTGTGATGTAGTATATAAATGCAGTTATGTGCCCCTTAAAATTCAAGATATTTGGGCAAAAAATACCGCTGTATGAGATTTTGTTTCATATTTATGTCATATGATAAGTGATATCACACGAGCAGCGAGTGCAATATCACACAAGTGCTGTTTCTGTCCCGAATAACACGAGTGCAAATGTGATTTTATACAATTCAGTAAATAAGAAGTTAATATTGTGTTATATTTGAAACACAATATTGTCTGTTTTTGCTCAATTTTGCCAAAGAAAATACATATAAAGCCACAGCAGAACTCAGAACTATTATACGTCTCTTACAGTTACACAGCAGTGATTAGCTTCTGAATGAATCTGTGTTTTGAACGAATCATGTGAACCAATGATTCAGTGGTCCATTCATAAAGAGAGCCATTTACATCAGTCCTTACATCAAGCAGTTTGAACGAATCAAATGCATGAATGAATGAATGAATGACTCATTGACTTACTCATAAAGACATTCACCGACATTTTCAATAAAAAAACTAAAACAAAGGGATAATTTGCCCAAAAAAGAAAATTATGTCATCATTTACTCACCCTCATGTCGCTTCAAATCTGTATGATTTACTTTCTTTTGTGGAACATAAAAGAAGGTATTTTGAAGACTGTTACCCAAGCTGTTTTGTTTAACAATGTCTTTCACTGAGTTTCTCAAATTATCTTTTTTTTATGTTCCATAGTTTATGTTAGGCCGTTTTATGTTGAATCAAATAAAATATTTCTTTCTAAAGCTACTTTTTTGTAATGTTTATTCAATGCTTTTCTCATTTAACACAATAATTACTTTAAATTATCTTTTGGGAGTATTTTCATAGCCAAATTTAACTTGCGATTAATTATATTGTACTAGTAATCATGTAATTAATTAGGTAAAATATTTAATCGACTGACTGACAGCCTAAATTACAGATGCCTCTAAACGGGCTCCCATGATTTGTTTTTCTGGAAGTCCAACAAGTCACACATTTCACTGAGTGCTTGTAACTAACCACTGCTGAACAAAATATATACTACACTGATATACAAACTAGAGAATATAGACAAAGAAAAGATAAATAAAAGATCTTAAAGAGATTATTTTGTCCAACCCCTGACCCTGTATATATTAAAAGTTGGATTATTGAATAATTGAATATTTTACTCAACATTTGACCCAGTATTTTTTCATGTTAGAGTATTTGCCAAGCAACATACTGACGTCAAACTCTATTGCCATCTATTGTGAGTTGAGTGTTTCCTGTGTACTACATGTGAAGAGCGCTATTTGTATGACTCAGATGTCCTGCATTGTGTGTTTCAAATCAGTCACTTATGTTGTTCCATGATGGTTAGGATGCTGTCTAAAAGGTCCACTTTAATATTGTTGGCATGTTCATTTTAATGTCATATCCAAAATTTGCATATATTTGGGGCCACTCAGAGGATGTGTGAAATATCTATGCATTAACGTTTGCCACTGGGTCTTTAGCTGCCAGGCAACCTAAGAGAAGTCATTATAAAGGTGTATGCTGATGGTCTACTTTACTGAGTTTCACAACATCTCTATGCAAACACTTTAGCAATCAGAGTTGAGCACAGAGTGTGTAATTATAGCTCTCTTTACTGCAATAAATGCTTCCTTTTGCGTCTGTGCGGAGTGTCAAAGTGAGACATGACTCATGAGCAAATCTGAAAGTGAAGTTGAATGTTAGAAAGTTGCATATACTTAGCGTATATGGAGAATTGTCTTTGGTGGCCTATAGACAGAGAAAGAGAAAGTATCTTATTTTATTTTCAGAGAACCGTGTCTTTTTCTTTTAATCCCCCCCCCCCCCCCCCCCGCCCCCCCCCCCCCCCCCCCCCCCCCCCCCCCCCCCCCCAACCCCCCCCCCCCCCCCCCCCCCCCCCCCCCCCAAAAACCCCCCCCCCCCCCCCCCCCCACCCCCAAGAAGGACTTTTTTTTTGCTCTTACTGGTAACAAAAATGGATATTTCCAGCTTTTATTGTCAGGATGACTTTGTGCATATTGAAGACATTTCCAGAAGACAGTAATATGAGGGTGGTCAAACATGAACTATATCAGCTATGGATTTGGCAATTAATAACAGCTTTTTTCTTGCAAAGTATTAACGTAGTTTGTGTGGCCTGCTGGTTGCAAATCTAGACTGCTGCTAACCAAAATAAGTTGTAGGTTTGAAACCTGAAAATGCCTCTGAAATATGGGTATTGTAGCTTAGTTTGGATAAATAATCTGCTAAATGACAACAACTTGCAATTTTACATTTTGTTGCATTCCAAAATGTGCCAGAAACACAATTCATAACACAACACAAGTGTGCAATGCATTCTCATATTTAGTGGGTGCTATAATGGACAATATTGTATAAATTGTAGTCTTCTACAGTCAGTTTTCTTTCTTTAGGTTAACTACCGTCATAGTGGAGCAATAGTTGTAAAGGAATCTTGCAGAGCAATTTAGTTAAAGGTGCACTAAGCGAATTTTGCCAAACGATGCTGATATTTGAAAGCACCAAAACAAATGTGCCCTTACCCCAACAGGACCTCGCCCCTATTTTGATAACTCCGCCCCACACGTACGTACACAACCCTGGCAGCAACGATGGCGGAATCTGCTATGCCTGCAGGCCGAGGGTATGATGTCATCAATAGGCCCTTTCGCACCGCTTTAGCTCCAGAACTAAATGTACAGTACTAAAATACTGGGACGAATTTGCGCGAACTATTTCCCAGTACCACTTAAAGGGTTGCATTCGCACCGACAGACTGTGTACTAGGAACCGGTCGACAGCGACGTAATTTGTGCGCGGCATTCAACAACAGAAACAAATAACAACATTAGCATCAGGAGGATGGAGGACGCTGTGATCGGAGCTGTGTTTTTGTTGTGTCTCGTGGGTTTCACAATAATGGACATGGAATGTCGACGTATACGTAAAGCGATTGAAAGAACGGAAAGGAGGACTAAGAATCTCCAACGACAACTGGCAGTGCTACATTTGCTACAAGTGCCTGCACTTCAGCGTCCGCTCATCTATCGCTGTTCTCCATACTTGCTAAATAAGTTGACACAATGTTTACAGTGTGTTTACACTGCGTTTTAAATCATGGCGGGTGAGGGCGTTTTCATACACGTTTGGCCAATCAATGTCTACTTACGTCACGATTAGTACCAGTTGTGCTGATTAGACCCTGCTCCGGAGTAGGAGCTAATTTGGTTCTCGAAAAAGGCAGTCCGGTACTAAAATCGCTCCCATGTCCGGCGGTGCGAACACGCCGAAAAGTGGGTAGTTCCACAATTAGTTCTGGTACTATGAAAAGGTTTCTGCGGTGCGAAAGGCCCTATTAAGTGAAAGCGATGAGTGTTACAATGGTAATTCAGGTCGAATATGTTTGTTAGTAGTGTGTGTTGAATGGTTTAGCTGCGTTTCACGTGGAAGACGACGTCACCTATCAAGAAGAAACAAAGCAACCTCTGCGTTCAAATAATTCAAATATTCCTTTAGTGCACCTTTAAAGTTTGTTACCTACATGAGAATAGCTGTTAGGTTAACTGGCTACTTGAATAATAGCATTCTGTTTAAAGGCACAGACATTTAAAGTTACCTAATTGTCCCTGTAATGTCTCGGTAATGTAGTATTCAGGCCTGATAATGAAAGTTTCTTGGGTTGACTATACATTTCTAAATTTTGTGCTCAAATATAAAAGTATCTCAATTCTAAACCCTGTGTCACATTTCAAGTTGAAGGCCTCCTCAGAGCATCTTTTTTTTTAAAGAGTAATAAGGAAACTCAGGGCACAGTAGGTCTAGAATTGTCATTAGAGCTTAGCTAATGCACATAAATTGGAATGTGACATTGTTCCCTATGATCTAATGTAATAATATGGATATATATAGAGAGAGAGAGATAGTAAGAGAAAGGGAGGTAGGGCATAGAAAGCCCTATTCTGTTACTGTCACTTACAAATGGGTTTCAAGTGTTCCTTCAAGAGTTATACATTTACAGCATTTACGTATTTGAACATTGTTAATATTTACATAATGCATTTTTAACATTTCAAGTTGTATCAGTTAATGAACTATGAATGATCATGAATTATTTACAGACAAGTATATTTATAAATTAAGGCAAACTTTGATAAAAGCTGTAAAAAGTATGTTGTTTATTATTATTTCACGTAATGCAAATGCTAAGTTCATGATACTAATATTAGCGAATTTTGTTATTCAAGGTTCAAGATTATTGTTAATTGTTATTGCTTTCACTCCAGTGCAATTTCATTTTCAAGCACCAATCATTTACTAGTGTTGTGAGTAAGCCATCTTGTAGGAATATATTTATTTTCTGTAACAAGGATCCTTTTAGTGCTTTACTATATTTCAAGTATAACAAATGGGCTATTGAGACTTTTTTTAAATATACTTCTCACTCCTTTATTTACACTGAAATTGAAGTTGAAATAAAGTAGATGTGAATAGGGCACTATAGAGTAGGTTTTGTTGCTTTGTTTTAAAAAACAAAACAAACAGTACTACTGCTTTGCATATGGCTCACTGTATGTGAATCATTTTGTTTAGTCAGAACCTTCTTTTAAGCCCAAGAGTTTGCGTTTTATAACCCATCTGAGTATATTAAGAATTTTAAAATGCAGCACATTTTGAACAAGCAAGGGCCACAGTGTTACTCTGCACTTCCTCTCAGCTCTGAGAGTGACTCTGCTCTACTGAAAAGCTTTTCCTCCTCAGTGGAGGTGAAAATACCATTTGGCAGTGTCGTTAAAGCAAGCCGAGCATTGCAGAATGACCTTGTCTGGTCAGGTTGGTGACATAATGGGAAGTAGGGGCGAGAAGAGAAAAAAAAACCCCCCCCTGGGATTTTATTGCACCCTGTGGTACGGAAGATCAGAAAAAGAAGCTGTTTAGTTTCACTTCCCTTCATTTTGGGAGGCAGCAATGGCCTGACAGACACTTAAAAATACCTTTTGTGGTTCGGCTTGTCTTCCACAGCAGGACAGTGGCTCCGGGATACATTTGGTGTCTGCGACTCTCTTGCTTATCCGAATCTTGTACGTGAAACGGGGGGGGGGGGGGTGGTGGTCACTGCGGTTCCATGGGTTTTCATTTGTGGTGTCCCTGCTGTGACCTCTGCAAGCTTTCCGTCTTCTCTCTTTTGAGAAGTTGACATGTAATTCTAAAGCTTTTAGACCATCTGATCTGCTCACTATTGGAGATTCCCTTTACAGGCAAGGTTCCTGAAAGTTACATAACCATCTTACTGTAGTCCATCGAGAATGAGACACGAAGGAAAGATGCCTATTGCTCATTTAAGAAACATCTCAGAATCACAGGATCAGATTTGGGGAAAATCCCTAACACTCCCAAGGTGGATTTTTGTTATGTCTTGAGTAAACAAAGAATTTTTTCCTAACAGTGCCATAAAATCATAAATTGTAATCACTTACACTATAAATCAGTGCTGTAGTTCTTCACATTTACGATCTGTTAAATGGTTATAAAGTCAAATTTGATAGCTGCTTTTAAAGATTCAGCTTAAGTACATTTATGTGAGAGAGCCAGGTTTGTTTGAATGGGTTTTTTTTTCTATGCTGGATGAGACTCATAAGCAAAATCGGATGAGGAATTTTGCTCTGAGCTGACTATAGGCAAAAATGAGTTTGCAGAGCAATATCACTTCACTCAGTAAGTTGTTTCATTACCTACAAGATAAAACTTGCAATGAAAAGATAGAACTGTGTATTTGAAATAGCAGCAGTTATATGCACTTACTGGATAAAATTAGTTTATTATTAATGATACGAAAAATTTAATTACAGCCCAATATTTTAACTCATTTATTTAGTTTTACTGGGTTTATCTTAGTGTCTCAGTGATGAGATATTTCTAATGATATGACAAGACTGTCTGATCTGTATGATGCATTTACTAATTCCTAATTTCATAAAGTAAAGTACACAACAAGCTGTTGATTAATTGTTATTGATATCGGCCCAGAATTTTCACATCAGTGCATACTTTATGATTGTGGTGGATATTTTAACCTATCAAAACCCCTTTTACTCAGTTTGCCCTCATTATGGTTGATAAACACAAATCTCAGTTGGAATGCTGTGACTGTTAACTGGGGTGAAAGTGATGTTGTGACAAATGCATCCAGCTCTCATACTTTGTTTTCTTGTCTCTGAGCAACTCACTGTAACATGACACAGACCCTGCATTAAATTGGAGGCAAACCAATTACAAGTAAAGACGTTTTTGCTCAATTACTATCAGCAATGAATATCTATCTTTTTTAACTTTTTTTAATGTTTGTTCAGATCAATGTGTCTCTTTGTTTAACTTTGATAACAGTGAGAAATGTTTCTTGAGCACAAAATCAGCATATCAGAATGATTTCTCAAGGATCATGTGCCACTGAAGTCTGCAGTAATGGCTGCTTCAGGTATGCAAACACAGGAATATTTTGCATTTTAAAATATATTAAAAAGTGGCAAATTTTGCAAGCAGGTAATCATTCAACAGACATGATATTAAAATGAATAGTACCACTGACACTGGGGTCCTGAAGGGAAAAGGAGGATAAGTACTTGCCTGCAGCCAGTGGAGCCTCTCCCAGCCTTGAACCCATTCAACATGCCCAACCCATCATTCTTTTAACATGTCGGTCCTTCCGGATTCTTTTCTATGTCCTGAACTTGAGGATTTTCTCAAGGACATGCAACTTTGTGTTTGAGGACATTAAAATGTCAGTATGTATGTATGTATGTTTTGGCTTTGTGACAAGAACCAGGCCGCAAGAGCTCAGACAATTAATGGCTGTACAATCGTATTTTGCCACAGAGGAAAAATTGCATCATGAACCTGACAGATTCAGACCTCAAACTAGGTAAAAAAATTCATAGTTTACTAGTACACACTGTATCGGTAAGAGTAAGCAATGCTGTTATTGATATAACAGTGTGTGTGTAAAGGCAGCTGGTTATTGATTTTCTGTTTGTATATTTACCCTCATCTGTCAGAAAGCTTTGCATGGGTAAAGCTGTACAGACACAGACGGGAAAGTGGGAGCATTTCAATGTGTCAAAGGCCCTCACATTCAGAGAGTATAGCAGCTCCAAGACTGAGAGAACAAAGTATAATGGCTAACACCCAGCTGCATGTGCTGTTACGTCACATGGTTTTTCTATACCTTCCCCTTTGTTTACACACACACTGTCCCACATATCTCTTGTCTACTAAAGGCATGTCCAGACATGCCCGCACTGGGGGGAGTAACATCATAAAGAATGTCCCACTCTTACTCTCACACACATAAACAAACAAAGATTTACACACACACACACACACCTCACACCCTATTTTTTAAAGGAAATGTTTTAAATATATACATCAGGTGAATGATATATTAGCAAATTCAATCAATAGGAATAAAATTGTTAAATTTAATGTGTGCAAGTGCTGCTGAAGTGGAGATTTCCGGCTTAGTGCAAGATAAACGACACATTTTGAGAAAGCAGCCTTTAAAGATATGTACTGTAATTGAAATACAGACAGAAATAGTTAAATTGTAATAATCCAATGTTTGGATGTTTTCTTTCCACTAGTCTGAAAGAAAACAACCTATAAAAGCAAAATTGCCCAAAAATCCACCAGTACCTGAATTAACAATGGTTTTGCATATACAGTCATGTCTTGCCTTAAAGACATTATTTAAAAGTTTTATTAAACAGTTCTCCTTAATGCAGGTGACTTTGTTTTATTATCCTTTTTGAAACGTTTGACCCTTACATTTTGGCTCTTGTTTTACATTTTATTTGATATTTTATTTATTTGATGCTTTCTAACACATTGAAATTGAAGTGTCCAAATACTTTTTGGGGTGACTGTACTCAATGCATTACTGAATTTACGTTTTGGCAAGAACGTTGGTATTCTGTTTGTAATTTTAGGGTTAAATTTTTAGTATTTCTTCTAGTCAGAAGTGAATATATGATAGATTAAATATCTAAAAAACATGCTCATAAGGGACCAAGTCAAAGCTGTGCTGACTCTCAGTAGATTAGTTAACACTAATTTCCCACAGACAGACAGTGTGGGTATAATTTAATGGCTCCTGCAGGACCAATGTTCTCAAACTCTCTCCCCTAGAATATTACATGCACTGCCCAATGCACAATTTAATGCATTAATGAGTTTATTCATTGGTCTGTTGGGTACATAAGCAGTTGTTGTGGAAACCGTCCAGAAATCAAGCCAAGCCACATATCAAATCACAGTCATACTGACAAGAACATTTGCTTATACGTGCATCGACAGACAGGGTGATTATTTTCCTTTGAGACTGAGCTGACACAGCATAAATGGATTACTGCACTAATGGGCATGTGGTCTGCTAGCATTTGCACTTGCATTTAGTGTTGTGATCAATAAATCACTCGCTGATGTTTCTCTGTCTCTATTCCCTCTCATTCTAGGTTATCCATGACCTCAGATTTACAGCATTACAGTTTCAGGATGCCGAATATAGGGTTCCAGAACCTTCCCCTCAATATCTACATTGTGGTCTTTGGGACGGCCATTTTCGTCTTCATCCTCAGCCTACTCTTCTGCTGTTACCTGATTCGGTAAGACCACCAGGCTCTTCTATGTGTGCGGCAGCAGAATGTGTTTGGACAAGCCTCAAAATGCCATACATTTGCTTATTTATCCTCTTCAGCCAGTTACAGGGTTTGAAAGTCTGATTTAATCCCTAAATATATAGGCTACAAAACGGAATTGTTGTAATTAAACGGCTAACACACATTTAAGAGTAATTTGCATCATGATTTGTTTGAAAATTCATGAAAAAGGAAATCCACCTTGTATGAACAAGTGGGTGTAGTTGGAACGTGTGGTGTAGAGTGTTGCCATCAGGACCAATGTACGTCATTAATGGCACAATTACACCACAGATATAAAAGTAACAGTTCTCTTTCATCTTCACACCGTGTTCATACCATGCGAGGCAGCTTTTATCATGCTTATTTTGAAGACTGAACCAGGTCTGAATTTCAGAGCCATGCCTTAATTATTAGTGGCTGTCCAATAAAGAAGTAGAGATAAATCTGCAAATTTTATGCATTTATACTTTTGCTAAGTACTGAGAAGCTAATCCTACACATTAACACAGTTTGTTGTTGTTTTGTTCTAATAGAGCTGTTCCGTTTCAGAATGGGTTCCCTCTGAAATGTTGGATTTAGTTTTAGGTTTATGAGTAAAATAAGGTCTGATATTAGCATTTCATTATATAGACTTCTCTGTAAATTACACTGTCATACCGTAATGTGATTTTTATTTATTCATTTATATTTTTTAAATACACATTCAGTCCAATTCCCATGGGAGCCCATGGCAAATTAGCCTTTCCAGGTTGGTCTACAAACCATGTCTTGATGGCATGCCTGAACAGCTCTACTGCAAAACAGCATTTTCTTGGGGATGGTGTCTTCAGCTTGTAAATGAAATCCTAAGCTTCTGAAATTCCTAAATAAGCGATGATCAGGACAGCAAGGCAATTGTTTGGCATTTTGAAGGAAGATCATGATTAATTGTCGCTGAAATGGTTTTGTTACTTTACATTTTTTTGTTCGATGCACTAACAAAGATTTTCATGAAGAGTGAGAAGGTCAAACAGCACAGTTTGGAGAAGCTAAGAAAACTACTGACTTGATAATCTGAATTTAAAATAAAAAACACCATTACGAGCTCGCCCCTGCTTGGATTTGGCTGGTAGTTTCCATGTAGATGGATATAAAGCTTCTTATTTTCACAATAACTGAACCCAAAGCAGCTTAGTTGCCCGATCACAAATCAATGCTTTTCACCTCGAGAACCTACATTGTGCACAAACTTCGCTTTGGATGTGACTATACAGTCAGCTGCTTCACAACTTGCAGACATTGATTTTTTTTTTTCACTTTCAAGAGAGAATGACCCTGGCAATGGCAACCATAGAAATTGGAATTTTGGTCCTTCATTAAGCTTAAGAAACATTTTTCCTCCAGCTATTGAGCTGCTGTCATCTAGTCAGATTTGTCTTGAGCACTGCCATGTGGACATTCCTTGCAGCAGAGGTACTGAAGCTTTAATGTGCAATTGTGTAGCATCTCTTACATAAGACAGTGAGAACCAGCGGCTCTCATCCAAATTCACCCTAACCAGTGGGGAAGATGGTAAGTTCTTTCCCATTTATTATAAACTAGTTCTGTTTTATTTGACTTTGCCTCCCCCCTTATTGTATTTTCAAATGTTTACCTGTATTGGTATCCTTTTATAGTCTTATATTAGTCATACCAGTAAAAAAACACTAGATTCTTGAATGAAAAACAGTCAGATTACCAAGTCATTTATAAACAAGTTTGTATTTAGCCCAGATTCCAAGCTTCTAAAGATGCAGTCTCCCTTGCATGTAATTAGTTCACAATTATTCATAACTTCCTCACTGAATTACCAGCAAACATTTGTTATGCCCCCATGCACAAACAGTATGTGGCTCCTAAAAACATTTCAGGCGCACTTAAAATGCATTCACGTCATTTAAATAATAATTAATTCATAAAATGTCAAAATAACTGGTATTTATTTTATAAATAAAATACTGCACAAGTACACTTTTCACCTACAACATTTCACAAAATATGTTAGTGGGGCCACTGTACATCTGAAAACCAGCTCTGAAATATTTATACTGTACATTACACCAACAGGGGATAATGGAAATGACAACAATCACAAATTCAGCAAGTACCAAAATAGTAGGCCACCATTCTACCTAGCTGCATTTTCCACTACATTTTTATCTTGCTATTTTTCACCTCCACGTATACCTTCAGCATTGTTGAAACGATAGGGGAGAACACAGAGCACTTAATACACAGCTTTTTACATGATTTAACAGTTGCTTTTGACAGGATGGAGACGTCCCTAATGAGAAGACCAGCATATGTTGTGTTTGGTTACTGGTTGTCTGTATGCTATTGTACCCACCAGGGTTCTTACTGAAAAATTATTTTCTGTCATTTATTCACCCTCAAGGCATTTCAAACCTTCATGACTTTCTTCCTGTAGAACACAAAAAGTGTATTTTTAAAGAATATCTTGGCTATTCTTTTTAATACAATGAAAGTGATTGAGGACTGGTGCTGTCAAGCCGAAAATGGCAAATAATCAGACTGGTCTCAGTCACGTTTCTCTGGCCGTGTTCTAAACAGCCTCCTAAACGTACATTTCGTCTTTCTATACCAATCTATCTTATGGCTTCAGAAGACTTGGAATATAGTTGTTTGGACCACATCTAAGGTAATTTTATAGTTCTTTTGTGTCCTTTATTAAGCTTGAAAGCTCCAGTCCCATTTCATTGTGAATGCATTTAACAAGGTGACCAGTACATTATTAAAAAAATTTCCCTGTTTTCCACAGAAGAAAGAAAGTAATGTGGTTTTTAAAACATGAGGGTGAGTAAATGATAACAGAATTTTCCTTTTTGGTGAAACTAACCCTCCTATATAACTTAACTAGTTATGGCTATACTGGTCCACCAGCTAGACAAGCATGAAGTTGGTCTTTTCAGCAGGGATTCCTATGTAAAAGACGCTTTCCTTTTAAATTCCTTATGAAATGATAGATATCTAGAGCTGGTCTCTTGACCTGTTTAGTTAAACTGCTATATTATCAGGAAAATCATAGACTGAATAAAGGACCATATTCGTGCGACATTCACAACGTGAGAGTCGTGAGCTCAAGTGGACCTGTGAAGGATGTCGTGATTGAGAGCAAACACACGCAGCCGCACGTAGCAGCCATGCACCAGCTCTGACACACAAATGCGAAATGCCCCTGTGACTGGCGAACACACACATGGAGAAGAAAACAGCCGGGTGGGGGAGAGTTCGTCTGGCGCAGTCATCCTCATGGGAAGAAAATCGAAAATTCACACACACACGTCTGAGATTGAGCACTTACTGTGACATGTTAATAGCTGTACCAGTTATTTTACAATGCAGGGAAATGGTTATAAGGTGGTTTTCTACATGATGGACTGGAACATTATCCTAATGGTGCGTGAGCAATCATGACTGCCTGTAGTTTGTCAAACAACAGTTTATCTTGACCTAGCCGACCTCAGGAAGGAACTACACGGTACGATTTTGCCCATGATTATGAAACATGAATATCTTGTTATTTTGCGTTCCCATCACGTTATGATCGTATTTTTGCTTTGAAGAACGAATGGTACTTGACCACTTTCACCCAGCCATCACAGACTGGGTGCTATTCACACAAAACACATTTTTGCATTCCACTTCAGTGCATTTCCATTGTTTTCCTTTGTAAATATGCGGTAGGTGGACATGTGTGTCCATTGCATCTTTTGCAGTGTCTTATGCATGACATGGCATTCTAAAAGTGCGTCGCTTAAGGTAAAAAAGTTTTTTTCATACCATTGCGCTGCGTTGTGCATTTTTAAATGCAAAAACACATTCTTTTGAGTGGCCCTTTAGACGTCAACATTAGTGCCAGGGCTTTTTTTGGTTTTGATTCGTTTTTGCATGCCAATTAGTATAAACATAAAAAATGTCCTAAAATACCCATAAATCCCTCATCCTCACCCCTAAATCCTCCCAAAGGGAGAATCTGCACCTTTACCTGCTGGTCTCTTACAGAATGTCAGTTTCTCTCCTAGACTGTGCTGCCTGTTTTACAGGTCCCTCTCACTCTGCTGCGAGAGGTTAAGCTTACTTGTAATGGAGGTAAATTTTACAATACATGTCTCCATTTTTCTCATATCTATCCAACTCTTTCTTCACTTGCTAAGTCTTTTCTGAATGTATACTGTATTATCTTTGATCAGATTGCAAGATACTGTGGTATCGTATGTTGTGTTCATTTCCTTTGTACAGGAAGTAATATTGGTTGAAATTATGTCATATCTTTCAGAGCATCTAAATGAAAAGGGTTTCAGCAAAACAAACATTAAAAAGGCCATGATAAATGTCTTGTAAAGCTGTTGGACTAGGACTAATGTTCTAACAGCTCTAGTACAGACATTAACAGTTTAGTGTTAACAAATTAGAGGCTAAACATAGTGTGTGAGGCATTTGCTGATTTTCTTTAAATAGCCTTTTTCTTACACCAGAGACTCTTGCATCATGCCTGATGCATTCCAGTTATTTTCCATCAGGGTTGCTCTCTCACTCTCTCTCTCTGTCTGTGACACTTGCTCAAGATCAAAATAGTGTTAAATGTAGACTGTCCATTGCTTGGCTGCCTCCATTTCTTGAATTCATGCCAAGAGTATCTGTATATAGTTCTTTTAAAGGGTCTGGCTCCAGTCTGACAGTCACACTCAGTAAAGCATTGCAGCGGTGTGTGAAGGTAGTGCCTGGGCAGTCTGGTTCAGACAGGCTGTTAAAGTGTGTTCAAGCTTGATGAGACAATACAAGACCCAAACTACTCTAGAAAGACTCTGAAGAGAGTTTTAAAATGCTAAGGCAGGCAGCTCACAGCGCTGCTAGAACTGGACGCAGCCAATGTCAAGAGGAAGATCTTTGAAAGTGGATGTCTCTGTGTTTAATTATATGATTAAGCTCAAATATGGTGGATATAATTTATACTATATATAATCATCAGGATGACTGGAGCAATGCCTTTTGGGTCGTGAAGACCACAATTTGTCAAATTGTTGTGGCTGAAAAATAAGGTCCAGGCATGTGTTTACCATATACAGCTGGAATATTTAAACCGAGGTCCAGAAGTGAAGCATTTATCACACCCAGAAATCTCTGTGAAAAACACTGCCATTTAAAGTGGGCTGTATTTTAGTATCATGGTTCAACTTGATCTTGGTCTTTGTTTATATATAGTTTGGTACTATCAATATCTCTCCAGCACAGGTTTATGAAAATGTAAAGTCACACTCTGAACTAAAACAAAGATTTATTTTGTCCAGGTTACGGCACCAGGCTCACAAAGAGCTCTATGCATACAAGCAGGTGAGCTGCTGACGTATCTGTTCAAACTGGCTACTGTATTATGTAGATGTACATTATTTACTGTATGATACAGTTTAGGTGTGAATGGGAGTGTTACAAACTGATTGTTTTTTTTTTGTTAACAGGTTATTCAAAAGGAAAAGGTCAAAGAATTAAACTTGCATGAGGTGAGATTTTATTTTATTTATTTATTGTGACCAATCATGTGAGCCATTTTCTCAGATGATTACATAATGTGTATTGGCCAGGAAGTGTTTTCTTGGTATTAAAAATGTGCACATGAAATTTAAAGGACATCTTTCAGCAAAAATCATAAAATAATTAACAGTAATATAAAAAAACAACAAAAAACAAATCCTGTCTAAACTGGTTTTTAACATTATTTGCATTTTTGGAGTGTCAGGACTATTTTTTGCCAAAAAAATGTTTTTTATTAAATGTATTTAAAAGAAATGTTTTATTACAGGGCTTTGAAACAGTACATGAATAGATTTAATAAGAAATGAATCATTGATGCAAATTCTGGTATTTTGTGTATTTTTGTAGTCAAATGTTACAACACTATTGAAACACTGGTGTTTATCACTGTCTGTTCACAGTTGTAGTCTAGGGTTTTTTTCTGTGTTTTTGTATTTTGAGTAATTTCAAATGCTCAAGTTTAACATTGTCACCTTAATTGACATTACACTTGTAACCACAGTAGCTGTCTGTCATTATATTAATGAATATCAGTTAAACTGTACCTCTCAGTGGATACAGAATATAGACTGTTAAACCTGAACTACCCTCCACCCTGAACACGAGGACGTTTTACAGGAGATGTATGCTCTCCATGTTTAATAAAAGCATGAGCCTATGATGTGTTTAACCTTCACCGCGATGGTTTGTACATGACCGTGTTAATAGGCCAGTGTCCTGACTTCATATGTGAGTGCTAATGAAATGTTAGCGACAATATTGAGGTGTGAGGACACCAGAGCTCTTGCTGAATGCTCAAACTGTCCTGGAATTTCTCATAGCCCTTCACTCCCTTTCTGTATCTCATAAGAGTTCATTGTCGAGGAATTGTTTTCACAGTGTTGTATTTTAAGCATCATGAGTAAAGTTGGATATTCCTCTACAAAGAGCAGGTGGAGATTTTAATCAAACCTTTATGTGTCTTCTGGCTGCGTATGTGCATGAATGCAATGTAATATTTAAACAAAACAGTGACGGCATTTGTTGGAATACTCGGCCTTGTGTAGCGTCTGGCTTCTTTTCATTTGTATTTGATTTAACAGCACAGCAATTGCAACAAACGAAACAATTAGTAACATTTTACTAATTAACAGCGCAATTAGTGATTTATATTAGTCATATCTTTTGAAACACCGCCTGAAAACTGTCAGCACTGCCCAGAAGTGCCAAGCAAATGTCAGCCGCACTTGTAAACTCAGTTTGTATGGTATTCTACATCAGGGCTGCCCAAACTCGGTCCTGGAGGCCGGTGTCCTGCCGAGTTTTAGTCTCCAAGCCCTAATTAAACACACCTTAGCCAGCTAATCAAGCCCTTACTCGGCATAGAAATAGTTCAAAGGAACAGCATGTTTGAAACAGAAATCTTTTGTTGCAATATAAATGTCTTTACTATCACTTTTGAATTTAATGCATCCTTGCTGAAAGGGACTTTTATATCTCAGTATCTCAGTGGTCGAGCATTGCGTTAGCAGCGCAAAAGGTCGTAGGTTCGATTCCCAGGGAAGACACATTCTGGTAAAAAATGTATAGCCTGAATGCACTTTAAGTCGCTTTGGATAAAAGCATCCGCTAAATGCATAAATTAAAATTATAATGCAAAACATCACTGAAACAAATATCTATATATATATATATATAATTAATATAAAGTATATATTATATATATATATATATATACACTGTAGTTTAGGGAAACCTATCTCATATTTTTAAGAATGATAATATTCTGATGAAAAAAATATAATTGTGACTACATTCCTTGTAATGGCAATGTTATTTCTGCAATTGCACTTTTAATCTATTTTTCGTATTGCAGATAATATATATATATAAAATATTATAATATATATAGATATATATATATATATAATATAATGTTAACTTTTTTTTAACTATCTTAAAATTATTTTTTATTATTATTTTATTTTATCTTACTTGGAAACATCTATAGTACTCGTAGAGTCACTAATTAAAAGACAACCAACAATCGGTTTTCTATTTCACACAATAATGATCAGTCGTGGGATATGATGGGACAAAATTAAATACCCACATATCAATAATGTAAAGAGCTGAAAATAAACTGGTATCTTGTTACATTAATGTTCTCTAGGGAAAAAAAATGTCTAAGAACTTGTGTCATTTGATAGTCTATGCATAGGTCTGTTTGTGGCCTCCTTTGGTTTGCCAAGGTTATTTATGCTGTGACACAGCGATTGTGCTGACATGTTGAGCTTAGTTTCTTATATGGACGATGCAGGTTTGAGCCAGCCTGCAACCTTTTACCATTTGAAAATACAATATCTTGTTTCTCATCACAGGTGAGGAGGTGAAGAACCCCCAGAGAGCCATTCCCATCGGCATCGTCTCCTCCCTCCTTATCTGTTTTGTAGCGTACTTTGGTGTATCGGCCGCCCTCACCTTGATGATGCCGTATTACATGCTGGATAAGAACAGCCCACTTCCCGCTGCCTTTAAGTATGTCGGCTGGGAAGGAGCCACGTACGCTGTGGCGGTAGGCTCCCTTTGCGCGCTTTCCACCAGGTAAGCACTGATCCATCCAGTCAGGGATTGTTTTAACACACACTACAGCCCAATCTAGAGTAAACCGACCCAAAAATGTACTTGAAATGAATAATTACCCATGTTCCTCGAAATGAATGGATGTAATTACCCGCAAGCCTGGTTGCAGTTTAAAAGACCTCTGTCATTTTGATAGCACAACCTTTTGGCAGTTGACCAACCCAATCATTAAATTTTACTAAGTGAACTCGGACGACCCTAGGGAGGTTGAGAGAGTGCAATCTGGGACTGGATTGCGTGATAGTGTGTGTGTATATTTATCTGAGGCAGCTCTTATGAGCCCCTTGCTAAAAATATGAAGGGAAATTTGGTGTGCTGAGTTATGAATCCTGCTTCTCAGTTATGCAACACTCAGTTCAGGCCATGAGTGGGAGTAAGGCTCAATGCCACATTTTTTCTATCCGTAAGTCAGGCAGTAATTAGTCTTATAGTAATGACCTACATGCATACACACCAGATGTTGTTGCTCAGAAATGTTCATGTACTATGAAGTATGAATTGTGTGTAATCTATCAAGTGAAAGTGTCTTCTGCATGATCTGTCCAAGTTCTAAACCTCTTATCCTTCTAACAACCCGCCTAACTTCTAAGTCACTAATGATAACGTCGGTAGCTGCAGAGTTGAAGTAGATCTATTGGCGTTTTTCTTTTTGGTTTCCAGTTAGTGCAGTATTTTCAGTATTAAATACGTTTTGGAATCCATTCAAAAGTGAAGTGTGTAATTTTATCGCTTCAAATATCTACCTACTTTTGACTATCGGCATGAAGTCTGGTCCACTTTGCAGCTTATTATTGTGGAGAACTGTCGCCGATTTAGACACAAACAGATTGTTTGACCAATGTGATATAAATAATATATTTAAGAAAGTTTTGTTTATATATTAAATATATTTATATAAATGTATATACATGTAAATATTTTTAAAATATATACATGTATGTTTGTATATTTATATATACATAATAAATAGACACAGCACACATACATATATTATGTAACCAAAAATCTATTTTGGATGCAATTTAAATCAGGATGTTTGACATCCCTAAAATAAATACATTTTAAAAACAGAATACAAAGTTCTTCTAATGGATCTCTGTTTTACATGCTACTCCATGGATACAATAAAACTTTATTTTTATCGTATCGATTTATTAAGTTTGAGCGTTTAATTCTAGTTTGTAAAAAGGAATTTAAATAATAAACATATAATTTATAACTTTTAATAATCTTTGGGGGTACTTCTCTGAGAATAGGAAGGCCATAACCACAACTATAATGTTTAACGCCGCAGAGAACAATTATTTTAGAATCACTTTCGATGTTTTTTTTTTTTTTTCAGTTTGATGAACGATAAAAATATTAACAGCAATCAGAGTCCACTCAACTTAAAAGCACTCTAGCTTTTAAAGCGACATACAACAAAACTGTAGCGCACTATTATAATAAACGGAATGTTATTGTACTTTGGTTTGTACGCTAGTATAGTTATCGTATAGTCGTTTTTATAGATTTTTTTTTTTTTTTTTTTGTTCACCTTTTGGTGTGACCGGGCCTTAACACTAGGTGAATTGATAAAGCCCTGTGTACCTAAATCCCAGACGTTGTGTAACACCAGACTATTAAATTAGAAGTGTTTTGAAGTATTTGTAGACTGATTTCCCTGAAGAGCAAACGCTGTGGCTATGTGGCGCTTTCAAAACATTTCTCTGTTTGTTTATGTGGTCATCTGAGGCGGGTGGTAGATGCATATGGAAACAATCATTATTTTTGCAATGCCACTTGTTACCACAAGTACTTTACTTTGGAAATGACATGCTTCACCTTTAAAATCATCCTTTGAATAATTAAAACATTCATGCCAAGAGATTGATCCTTATGCTCTTGCAGTTAATTTATCTTTTTTCTGGATGGTCTAATATCACTTCTGATTGGTGGGGGTGGTGCCCTGTTTGTGGCATGTTTCTCTCTTATAATAACACCACAGCAGTGTATGAATGCACTATGTCTGTGTCTCTTTTTTGCATGGCATGGTTTGTTTTCTCCATCTCTCGCGGCAGCCTGCTTGGCGCCATGTTCCCCATGCCCCGTGTCATCTGGGCCATGGCTGACGATGGCCTGCTCTTCAAATTCATGACTGGGATCAACGAAAGAACAAAAACTCCCATACACGCCACTATAACAGCAGGCTTTGTCGCAGGTGAGCGAATTTTAATGCTACTAATCTACTGACGTCGCATTGCGTTCGCAGTATCGCGCATCCGTCCACCTGGAGCATGTTGCATGGAAAAAACGTTTTCGCAGCACAGAACGTATAGCTGGAATGGACTGGGCAGCACAGCCATTCTCCGACAGCTACAACGGGATTCGTTTAACTGTTTTCTTCGTAAATAAACTGGATTTATCCCTTTTCTGCCTTTGACACCACCTCTGGCAGCTGCCCAGTTGGCTTATGTGTTTCTTTTCTGCTCTCTTCCTTTTTTTGATCATCCCATGATCAGTCTCTTGGGGTCCTTGTTCCCCCTCCCACGTATAATGTTTGCCATGGCCCGGGACGGTCTGCTCTTCTCGTTTCTGGCACGAGTGAGCGAGAAGAAGACGCCCGTCGTGTCCACTCTTGCCTCCGGGGTCATTGCTGGTAAGAGCAGAGGGCATTGTGGGATTGGAGGGTTCAGCTCCAGTGGGCTGCTTTTGTTGCTGTTAGAAACATCAGCCTGTACATATCTATAGGGAGGAGGTTGGAAACTCACTGTTTATGAAACACACAGCAGTTACATGTAATTGGTAGTGCTAAAGGGCTTTTTTTGTTTTCCTTCTTTTCCAAATGATTCCAGTAGTTTCTTGAAATAGAAACTTGTAAAACTGACTTTGCTGTGTTGGAATTATTTGTTTTATTGTGCAAACATGACATGTGATACCATGACGTCAGTTTTACCATACTAAAGAGTCTGTTGACATTGTGAATAGTTTTCTGTATTTCCATTTCATGCATTGAAAGATTGCTTATGCTTTTAGCACTTTCCTTGAA